>JAAGNO010027880.1:0-31099 GCA_033439905.1 Ceryle rudis
GAAAAAAACCCTAACCTAAAAAAACGCCGAGTGCCAACTTCAGCATGTTGTAGAGATTCTCCTTCAGGCTAACAGCTAGCAGCGAGCTGCTGGTACCTGGTGCCTGCTTCCGGGACTTCCCGCGGCGCTTGCGCTAGTCCTGCCTCGCTGCGCTCAGCCGGGTCTGTCGGGCCAGCCGAGGCCCCAGGCGTGCAGTTATGAACCTGAAAATGTAAGTAGCAAGTGCTCAGTCGGATTTTTGGGACAAGTTCCTGCCAGTTCCAGAAGGATGATGTTTCCTTAAGAAAAAAAATAAAATCAGAATTCCTCCTGTCCCTTTGCCACGCTGGTTAGAAGTGAGGAGTCCTCCCCATGCTGTGTGTCAGAAGGGGTCCAAGCTTCCACCTGGTATGGCACGGCTGCAGCTGACATCTTCCTATTCTCTGGCAGCTCTCTCTATGCTGAGGTTATTAAATGTTAATACATCAACTTGGCTTTAATGGACACTTGGAAGTAGGAGCTCATGGTCATTAAGCTCTTGATGTATGGCTCTGGAAGGATCCCTGGAGGACCAGATCATTGACTGATACCACTTAAGGATGACTTGAAGGTTCTCTTGGGGTAACTGGCAGGAAGTGATCTATGTTAGAATGCACAAAGAAGTTCCAAAAGCTTGTCAGTAATGAACTGCCTGTAGTTGCATACTTGGTGTCTCTTGGGCCTATCAACCTGGCAACTGAGGCCTGCTCCTGTCATGTGTGAGGTGGTTACAGGTACCACTGAGGAGTTGAACATGCTGAGAGCCCAGCACCTTGCAGGATCAGACCTTGAGGAGAAGGGGAAAGCAGCAGTATTGTGTGCTTACCTTTGAATAAAAGAAAGACTTATACTTAAGCTTTCCTTCTGAGTTGTGGGTGGGTCTCCAGGTGACACAGTAATGCTTTTGCCACACTGCTGGTTAGCTGTTCCAGCCAACCTTTGCCCCCCTGCCGTGCTCCCTGCTAACACTGGGCGGCTGTACACCCTTCCTTCAAGCTGGAGAATCACTGGTGCTTGGGAGGGAGGATGCACACAAAGGTTGGAGTTGATTTCTGTGAATTGCTCTATGGTATTACCACGTTGACTTAAAAGAAGTTAAAATAGCCTGAAAACAGTACTCTGGATGTGAAGTTAGAATATTAATTGCACTTCACCCTGTTTTTAAAGCCTTGTTAATCTTCAGCCAAAGGCTGTAAGAAGTGGGACATGTAGCAAGCACAGAAAAATGTCACTCAGGAGCAGGGCCAATGACCAAGCTTTTGACCCAAGCAAGTTATCTAGTGAGTTTGTTCCGCTTCCCTGCCGTGCCTCCGCAGGTGCTCGTGTGGTATAGTGCTGTTTTCCTGCTTCCAGAACAGAGCTAACTGCGCTACTTCTCTACAGTCTTTGTGGGTGGTATCTGACAGTTTCATACCCCTCCTTCCAGGTATTCAGTGCAAGTCAGGTCCAAGAAAATATAACTGGAGGAATAAAAATTGTTGCTTTTTTGTTTGGTTGTTTTGGTTTTTGTTGTTTGGGGTTTTTTTAAACTAGATTACTGTGAAGGTATTTGGGTCTACAGGAGTATTTCCTTGGTCTCCCCTACAAGCACTTGTTCCCATCTGTAATGTCACTCTGCGACTTGACTGGACTGTTCCCTTGTGTGCAAGTTACTTGAGCGTGACTGTCTGCAGGGTCTAATCCAAAGTCATCCTCACACAGTAATCCAGTGACCGGAACATTGCAAAGCCATTTTGCAGCTGCTTGTCAAATGGCTGATGACTAGTGTGTCTGAGTAAACTGGTTTTCTAGTTGAATTAGTTTAATCCGAGGCATTTTACGGGGAAGGAAGATGACTCTAATGATGGAGTAAACAGCATGGCTTTTGCTGATTATCACTTACACTTACACTGTTGTGATCAGTGTTCTTCTGTATGTAAGCCTCTAGCTGCTCAACTTCTGCAGCCCTTCCCCCATATCTGTTAGGATTTTATTGCAAGAAGGTCACGTGTCTCAAAAAGTGAGCATTAATATGTACGTACATATTTAAAATCAAAATTATAGCTTAGAGGGTGACCATGAGAAATGAACAAAACTGTGGGGTTGTATAGGTGTGGGGTTTATATTGGTTTTAATCCTTTTTGCCTTTGCCAGGTTTTGTTATTGTGGTTAAGCGGGTAGTCTTTCTTATTGGTTGGGTTTTTTTCTCTCCCTTCCCTACAAATTGTCTAACAAGTAGGAAAGGCAAGCGAGTGTATGGAGCCAGATGGGAAATGACACTAGAAGAATTTAAGAACCCATTATTCTCTTTGGCCTATAACATTTTACATTACTTGTAAGAAAAAGAGATATTTAATTTCTAAAAGAATCTTTACCTTGCAAAAACCTGAATAAGATCACTCAAAGAGGCATATGTCTTGATTTAAAAGCACTTTCTTCTTGCTACTAGAAACTGTTAGCTAATGTTTAGGCCAGGCTATTAAGAGGTTTGGATGTTGATTCAGGTCTCTGCAGACCAGTACTTTTATCAGTAGTGCTCTCTTCCCTTTGTCCCAAGGCTGCCATTTCTCATGGGGAGGTGGGAAGGACTGACTTCAGTCCCTTGTGAGATGGGAGCTGGATCAGATCCCACCTGGCCATTCCACCTCCTGTGGCTATAACTACCTTTAGACTCTCCTTTAGCTGCCCCTGTCATGTCATGGGTAGCCAACAGCCCTTACCTTAAGTGGAAATTGATTCTCTGTATTGGTTTCATTTGCAGGATTTTAAGCTCGAGTTTGGCCATCATCAAGGCAGGACAAGTTCTGTCTGGCATGGAGGTACAGCCACCATTGTTCAGAGCCCTGGAGACGAAGTATGGGGAATAGTGTGGAAAATGAACGCTAGCAATTTAAGTTCACTGGATAAGTAGGTGACTTAACTTTTGCCGTCCTCTACTATTTAAGAGAGCATTGAGAAGTAATGGTTAATTTTTGTGGTAAAGAGCTGTGTGGAAGCTCTGGTGTTGGAATCAAGAAAGTGCTTTGGATTTTAATATGTGAATTTCACTTCACAGTACATGTATTGACTTCTAACACATTTGTGATTAAAATGGCTTTGTTTTCAAGCTAAAGCTACTTTGAGGTATTTTAATAGGGTGTGGGCCTTGATTTGGAGCTGATGTATTGGTCAGGCTCTTTTTTTGTTGTTGTTTTTTAATCACTGTCCTTGCAATGTCCTGTCCCTTAAATTACTCTAAACGCTGTGTTTGTCCTGTGATGCTTATTCCCATTGCTTTAGGGAAAGCTTCATTTGAGCCTGACAGCAATTTCCATCTCTCTACATCTGTAGACTCCAGTTGTAGTGGAAAAGGCAGTGATGAGGACACGACTTTGCAGAAGAGGAGGAGATCTTTAATACAGGAAAGGGACCTTTTGAGTAGGTTGTTTTGCATGGCTTCTCTTTTAAGGATTTGAACTTCTGTGAACTTGAGGTAGATCCAGCAGGGAGCCGGGGTAGTTTTGTTGTTCTTACCTTTGAATGGGAGAAGCTGCCTGCACCATTACAACAAATGGTAGAGAGTGTTCTTGACTGTGCCTGAATTAAAGACAAGTTTAAGGCAACCTGAGCAAGTTGTTCTTGGGCTGAAGTCTGGAGGACCACCTGGGTAGAAAGTAAAGGTTAGGGTTAGAAAATAAATGAATGAATAAATAAAAATGTGAGAATCTTTTGCTTAGATGGCTGAACTTTTTGGCTTCAAATGCATTTTGTTGCTGTCTCATGTTCAGATTTTTTGTCTGCTATTTCACAAATCTGTAAGCTATGGACTAAATAATGACTTTTCCTTGTATGTCCTAGTGATGGATGTTACTTGACTTTAACAGTTTTCTTGCTTTCACACACCCATGTGACTGACTTTGCAACCTGTTGGCCTTGAATCTGCAGTGAGCTTCAAGTCTCTACTTGTGCTTAACCTTCTCACCTAACATGGCCTGTAACTTGAAATTGTAGTAACTCTTGGAAAGAAAATTGCCAAAATGCTATTTTGATGAGCAGCGTTAAAACCCACGTTATCACTTGTATCTAAAGCACATCTAGAGTTAATTGTGCTATAAAGTCCGTCACGTATTGCTTAAGCTTGTTGTTTAATTCTAACTAGAATCAAACTTCTATTGATGGCTACATGCTAATGGTTAAAGGCGAGTAGCCTTGTTTTTGAGTTTGGTTTTGTTTTCCTAAGGCAGCATTATTTTGCTAAAAAAAAAAAGATGGTTTTTGCCTGGTCTAGCTCATTGTTGCTGTACACTCTTGCACTGATTAAAGAGTGTCTTTTGGATTATTCACTGGAATGTGCACTGCAAGAGTTGTGTGAGTTTCCCCCTATTCAAATGCAACACAATGGGCAAGATAAAACTTTACAATTGTTTCATTATCTGAGCGGAAGGTCCGTGCCTGGGTCATTAATGCTGATAGTCTTGGTTGTGTTTTATTGTAGATTAGCAGACTTGCACAGTAATTAATTCACAAGTAGTCTCTCTAACTTTGCAAGTTAACCACTAGTCATCTTGCTTACACAGCTGAAATAAGAAGTGAATGCTGCTGCTTCTTCAGAAACTTATTTCTGGATGTGAAACAAGTCTGCACAAAAAGTACTAGCATATGTTTTGCTTTATTTATCTTTGTCTGTTAACAGTGCAGGTTCGTGTCCTGCCTTGAATTCTGTTATAATAAATGCGTATGTTTAATTGTACAGTTTGAAAGATGTGACAGTCACTTGGCATGAAAGAAATATATGTCCTTTACAGGCAAGAGGGAGTTGAGGATGGCATTTACGTCCCAATAGAAGTTAATGTCCACACTCCAGGAGGAAACTTACTGACCTGTCGAAGCTACCAGATGAAGCACTATGTCTGTGGTCCCCCTTCTCCTCAGTATAAAAAGGTAGGTGTTGCATCACTGTAATTTTGGAGAGAATGAACATAAATATATAATGCAGTACTTCTGTCCTATTTAATAAGTACTTTGAGTCATGAGTAACTCTGAAGGTATAACTTAATGCTTGTGTAATGTAATGGTGTAATGATGCTCACAGAAGACTGGCAGCTTGTAAAGGCCTATGAAATCAGTTTTATTTTTTGGCTTAGCTATGCTGTACATGCAGCCTCTGTTTGACTCGTGAGTTAGTTATAACTGACACAAGGATTTCTGAAGGATGTTTTTTACATATATGCAGCAATTGTCTTGTTTGAAAAATTAACAGTCCACAAAAAGGACAGAGGGAAGCTTCTGTGGGCAGAATACGGCACCTGGCTTGTAGTCTCAAGGACCCATTCCTATTGTGTTAGGAAGTATCTTATCATTTAATACAGAGGTCTACCTGCCTCCTTTCACCAGATGCATCAACAGTATATCACAGGACTTCCAACAACATTGCAGAGCACTGCAGGGTTCCCACGCGATGGCTGGTGAGGCAGAAGTGTTTCAACACTGTTCTGCAACACACTGACTCTGCAGAGACACGTGATCCAGTCACACAGCAGGCCGGACCTGCTTAGCACGTAAGATCCAGTGTGAGCCTAGCCCCAGGTGCCACAACTGCACGTCTGGAACTGTGCAGCTATTTGCAATTGCAGATAGACATCAGTGTAACACGTTGACTTTTTCTACTGAAACCAAAGAAACAGGGCTGGAGCTTGTTAAGTTCCAAGTGTGCTGCCTCCCCTTAACTGAGGAACTTGCTTCTATGAACCAGCTTCCAGGGACATAGCTAAGGCCAGCTACTGCAGGACTTGAAGAGAAAGCTTGCTGAGAAAGCAGGCTCTGCTGCTTCACAAACCTCCTTCCCACCTTCATGCTTCCTGTCAAGACAGATCTTTGGGGCTTTTCAGGGAGCTAATACATAGTCTGCTGCTGTGTATCAGTTCTCACTGGTAGGCTGCAAAAGCAGAGGTTATACATTCCCTCCTGCTGTTGTCAGGGCCTGTTGTTAGTTCTCTTTTTCTCTCCCTGCCCCCAGCTTTTATTTAAGTTAATCAGGCAGGAGGGCAAACTTTAGTGCAGGTGACTGTGTTTGCACACAGTGATCTAGGTCCATCTACTGTTGTGTAGTTTTTGTGGCAAAGTTCATCCTTTCTAGATGCCTCATCCTTGAATTTCCTGGCCATTGAATGTTTGGAAGAATATTTACCAATAATGTCAGCTTTTCTAATCTGCATATTTATCTGTTTCTTAATTTCTGTATGGAATTTGCTGGTGTCTTTCAAGCCTTGGCTTCTACAATCTCCTCTTTTCCTCTGTGTCACCATTTTCCCTTGCACCAATACTTTGTATGTAGCAGGAAGCTGCAACAGCAAACAAAGGGATCTGTGCTTTTTCACTAAGTATCTGTTTCTGTTCCTTCTATAACTTGTCTAGGTACTCACTGTTGTGCTTTGGATTTGAACAGCTTAGTTTTAAAAATAACTTCAAAAATATGCTCTGCTTCTCATTGAGAGTGCTACAGATGGTGGCTAAAGGCATAAAAAGCAGTTCTCATCCTCACTGGAAGAAAGAATGGAGTAACTGAATAGCAGCTTAATTGTAGTCTTGTGCGTGTTAGTAACATTTCAGGATATACCTTTGGTAGTTAAAAGCCTTTTCAGACTAATTTTGGTGACACTGTTAAGGTCTTCAAAGCTGTTCCAGAAGCCTTTGGCTATCTTTAGGTACAAAGAGCATTATTTGGTATTAATTCTTATTACCTTAAGGGGTTCTTCCCAAATGAGTAAATGTTTGAAGGGATCTTTCCTTCCTAACATTATTACTGAAGGTTTCCTTTTTCTCCCCCCCCATTGATTATAGGTTATCTGCATGGGTGCAGAACAGAATGGCTTGCCAACTGACTATCGGAAGAAATTAGAAGCTATTGAAACTAATAACTATGCAGGGGCAGTGCCAATCATGGAGGAGATTGAAGCTGCTATGAAAGCAAAGGAAATAAATTCTGCATAGAATACCTCCGCACTTGCTCGGCCACTCACCTGGATTTAGATACATCTCCTCACTGTGCTGATCAGCAGTTGTTTTATTTATCAGGAAAAGATGAATTTGCTGTGCATCTCCAGTAAGCCATTAGACATAATTTGCAATCTGAAGACACGCTGACATTAGTAACTTCTTTGCTTTTTATGTATAGCTCTAGTACATGCCAAAGTTTTTGCAGATTTGGAAATGATCTTTCTGTAATTGTCATGCAATGCTGCAAGTGTGTTTGTGCTTTGTGTCCTGTTTACTGACCTTTTCAAAAGAAAAAGGCCATCTTCATGAGTAATGGCATCTGTTGACTTCTGGGAATTAAGGCTGCAGGATCAGGCCCTTTGTTCTTAAATATTGTATACACAAACATCAAGAATTTCAGAGATTGGTTAGATGCAAATTAGAGTCAAAATTCTGAACCAAAACTAAATATTTTCCTTTGCTGCTTCTCTTAATAGTTTAAAGCCCAACCCGTCTGAAGCTATGGATTTCCAGTTGATACAGTTAACAAAAATAATTTTTTTAACTATCTCCATCTTTTTCAGTCCAAAAGGCAGCCCAGGCCTGTAGGCAGCATTCAAAGGAACTCATTCAAAGATTTCTATGTCTAGTAATCATCATAGGTGAACTGGTTAGGTATACCCAGCAGATTTTAAGTAATTCATTTTAGTTTGATAATCCTAAGGGGTTTTTTTTAATTACCTTTTAGACTGGCTTGTTGCTTATGTAGGCTTTGCTGTCCTGTCCAGTGAAACTGGGAAGACTGCTGTGAGTCCAAGTGCATTTGTTTTATGGTTTTGTTTGTCTATTAAACCCTAAATGAACAGACTTAGGTGCTTCTTTTTCCACAGCTTTGACAATCTCTTGCAAAACTGGAAGCTCTTGTGGAGTACTTTATCTTCATGGTACTTGGCAACCCCTACAGTTAGTCGGGGGAGGGGGTGGGGGGGGTGGGGTGGGGGGTGTCAGAAATTGGCATCATGGAAGATGTCAAACAGCTGAATTTTGGCTTATCTTCTGTGTGACTGCTTAGATAAACAAATGACTAAGTAACAAACTTACCGTGTCTTCTCATGAAGTTTTCCTATAAACTTCTGCCAGGGACATTTAGGTGCTGTCTGATGTCATATGTCCATTTCCAGAGCTGGGCATGATGACTGCAGTAAAACATGGTACTTTCTGTATTAGCACTGTCTAATTCAAAATAGTAAATAAAAATGTGATTACCACACTTCTTCTGCCTGTTCAATATATGCTTCAAGAATATTAGTGCTGCTGATGTAAGTGAAAGCTTGCGAGTTGGAAATTTAGTGGAAACTTCCAGTGGCTATTTGCTTTTTTTTTTTTATAATGGATATAATGGGGGCTGGGCAAAACCTTTTTTTTAAACTCCTAGTTAAGGATCATCTTCTTGCAAGAAAACGGGAAATGATGTCCTGACCCCCTCCGCGGGAGGAATGGACAGCAGGTACGTGGTGTCTCTTGGTGAGGAAAATGGTGGGAGCTCCGGAGGCCCGGTGAAGGTTTCCCCCTCAGGGAGGAAGCCTTCCCCCATGCCGGTGCAGGGAGGGAGAGGAGCTCTCCGCCAAGAGGGCCGCGGCCGCGCGGGGAGGAGGGACCGTGCGTGGGGCGGGAGCTCCCTGCCGGCGGGCCAGGGGTGGGGGAAGCGCGCGTGGGTTGGCCGCCGCCCCACTCCTCCCCCCACCTCGGTCTCTTCGCAGCCGCGGTGAGTTCAGGGGAAGGGCCCGGGGCAGGGGAGGGCGGCCGGGCCACTGCCCGCCTCGCTCGCCATTCGCGGTGGGGACGGGGGGCTTGGGGCGGGGGAGCCGGCGGAAGCGGCTGGCGGGAGGGGATCAAAGTTCTCTCACCGGCTGATAGCTGCGGGGTGCGGGGGAGGCCCTGCGCCCCGGCCGCTCGGTGAGCTGCTCGCGCTCCCGAACAGAAAAGTTGGGGCTTCTTGGCGCTTCTTCAGCCCGCTCCGCTCCCAGCAGCTGAGCACGGAGCAGGGCGGCGGTACCGGGATTAACTAGTGTTGTTACAGGGGCTGGCCGGCGGTGTGATTTCCCTGCGGGCCGTCGGGCAGGGGTAGCAGGGTGCTGAAGGACGGGAGCAGGTGTAGGGTATGTGCCCATTTGCTGCTAATCTCTACGCACTTTTTACTGCTCTTGAACCGCGTAAAATAGTTCTTTTTAAAAGCGAGAGCTGCCCTGCGGGATGCGTTCTATTTTATTCATCCGCTATAGTCCAAGACTGGCTGCTGTGGCCCGCAGGAAATAAGATGCGGCGTCAGTTTCATTTCCATCTCTCCTGATGATAGCAAGAGTTGAGTTTAGACTTGCCTGACCGAGTCTAGATTACCGTCATTAATGAAAAAGCATGTCGGTCTGCAGTTCTCGCTGTAGCGACTGCAGTGGGGTGGCTGACACTGTAAAATAGCTTTTCTCAGGAAACACATCTGACTTGGGAGACACGAAGGGCACCGATTTCCATGTGAAATGGAGAGCTATTTTCACACAGCCACCTCTAAAGAGAAATTGCATTTTGCATACCATGGACAGAAGGCTATGACAGCAGAGACTCCGCTCGCTAGCCTTGGGCTGGCACCAAGGTCTGTGTATGTGCTTTGCAGTTGTCCTGCCAGAGCTGGCTGCTAGGTGCTGTGAAAGTCCTGAAGATACTCCAGCTACTGGTTGCAGATAGCTAGGTATGTGGCATAGGACTTTTTTTTGCAGGCAGTTTGGAGGAACATTTTTTGCCAGCATAGCAAGACTACAGAAAAAGTAGTATTGAGTAAGTTTTCATCTCTTAAGAAATATTCTAGATTGGTCTTAATTCAGCTGCTTTAAGGGACAGTTAATTAATTTGCTCCTTGTATTGTCTTTGCTATTCTTTAAGGTCCTTCAGCCCCTTTACAGCATTTACATTTGGTAAGGCCTTGTGATAAACCGGTGTATTCTTCACTGCCAGAGGACTTGCAGCACTGGAAGTTGAACAGGCATAGCAGTTTTGTTAGAAGAAGATTCAAGGAGATCTTAGTGAAAAGAGGATGTGAGAAGGGCAGATGTAAATGTATATATGATTGCACAATACTGACAGCAGGGGGAAGTCAGAAGAACCACCAGATAAATGTGCCAGTGCCTTCATGCAGAGGCCCTCAGTGCCTCTGCGGCTTGCTGACGTGGATTACAAAAAATGTAAGCAATGATACATTTACCGCACCTCTTACTATGACAAATCTCATTTCCCTTTTTCATTTACCTCTTTATCCCTGGCATGATCCCCATCTTGCTTCCTCTGTTGTTCTGTTTTGCAGGCTCACGATACGCAGCTCTCGCCACACTTGCTATTGCTACTCGCATCACTTCAGTCCCCTTCAGATTAGGCCAAAGCCCTGTCTTCCCTCTTTGCTTTTAGAACTGATGGGTGAGCACTGTGGTTCTTTTTAATTCCTGACAGTCTGTTTTCTGTCTTCTTCACTTGACTGAAGCTGCTGTCCCCAAAATGGCTAACTGAATTTCCAACATCACTGGCACACTCGAGTAAATCATAGGGGTTTTATTTTTCCTCTCAGGAACAGGAAGTCCGTTCTCTTCACAGATAGGAAACTTTTCCCTATAAGCACCTCTCCTGTTTTCTCTCCATACAAGACTCCTGCTTCACCCAGGTATTGTCTCTCTTGTCTCTCTCCATTCCTCCTTAGGTGTTCTGCTGTTTCAACCAGTGTCAAGCTTGCAAATCTTTCCCATTCTCCCTGTGTACACCTCATTTTTCTACATAGATGTGTTCACAAGCTGTTGCTGTTAAAACAGGTGATCTGTCTTTACTGTAACTTAGTGATGTGTTACAAAGGATTCTAAGAGCCTTAAGGTGGCCTTCAGAACACATTTTATTCATCAGCCTATTCAAAAATGAAACAGTGAACGTTCTTAGACCTTGATCAGTGCACTGAGGTGTCTCCCATTAATGTATGTCTCAGGTTTTTTCCAACAGTGTCTCCAAGACTGATGCCACATCAGTCACAAGAATTGCACTGGAATTGAACTCAGCCTCTGGAGTGCTCAAGATTAGGCAAAGAACACTATATGCACTGTAGCAAGGAAATGCTTTCAATGCTTATTTATAAGCTACATCAGCATTTACCTTTAACCATAGCAGATGCGTAAACCAGCATTGTAAAACTAACAGATCCTTCTAACAAGAGACCTAGTGCTTTGTTACCTTGTAATCCCATACTGAAAAGACTCTGTTAAACTACTATGGAAGCTGGGACTGTTTCCAGCAAGAGAGGTTGATGGATTTCCAGATAAATTGGAGACCTCATGATGTCAACACATTGGCCTCATGTTTACAAAAAAAAACCCCAAACAGGAAACTAACAAAAAAACCTTCTGAGCAAAACAAAATCATCTGTGTGAGAATCTTACAGACCGTGTGTTTCTTTAAAGGAACAAGCACGTTTCTCATGCTCATCAGGACTTGTAGGTGCTCTTGCCCTTAGAACTGCTACTGTAGAAAATTTTTGTGTTTACTTTAGCCTGAGTAGGACCTGAAGTTTCTTCGCAGAGCTGATACACTTTGCTACAAGCATATACATACCTGTCTTGCTCTTAACTACACGCGTCAGGAAGGCTTTCTGTTCCAGCACCACTTAACGTGTTCATCTGCTCATCTTGATACAGCATTTTCTTAGTCTGTGGATGGTGGAAATTTACACTTTTTCCTACTAAAAGAGACTGATAAAAATTACTGTTTTCTCCAGTACTTGGTGGTATGGGTTTTTTTTTTTTTCCTTAAAGTTAATATTGCTGTTGAAAATATCACTGAGTACGTCACTGTGCCCAGAGTTCATATTGCCAGCTCTGACTACCCTGCTCGCCATTTTTACTTTTTCTCCTTTTGTCCCTTGATACTTAGCCTCACTTTATATTATTTTTTGATTGCTCTCTTGCTTCTCCATTCTCTTGCAGATCACCCTTTGTGAAAGGGAGCACGCTCTCTCCTGCAGCATATGTATGCACACCCCTTCCAGAGGCAACTGGGATCTGTACTGAGTTGGACTTAGATGCAGGGCAGGCATCTTTGAGACCTTCTGATCTTTTCATATTTTACATGTTCTTGTCCTTTTGCTGTATTCCTTTCTTTTCTTACTCTCTTTGTAGATAGATCTGCAAGAGCGAAGAAAATCCTTTGTTTCGTACGCATGATGACAGTACTTTGCTGTTATGGTTTCCTGGATGTTTATCGCAGTTCTTCTCCCAAAGCAGAAAGAAAATGCATCAGGATAATGCGGTCCTGGATTAACCAGGGCAAGCAGAAAACATTGGGTAGATGCAGTATCTTGAAATGAAAGGGTTAATATTTCTATTACATGTGTTTTCAGGTTGACTGTGTCTTTAACTAAAAGCTTGCAAAAGCTTTAGATTAGATGACATTTTCAACATTGTTTGGTCTTCATGATAAGAGTTCATTTATAGAATGAGCTTCCTTGAACAAAAAGATGTGCCAGGGTGGCTTCTAGGAAACTGAGTGACTCAGAAATCAGCCACTTCATCTGGTGGGTCATGTGAATGGTGTAATGAAAGGTCAATTTGTCTGAGTAGATGCAATCACGCACTCATGTGGTAAGAAAGTCAGATCACTTGGTTACGCTCCCTTTAGTTGAAGAAGTTTTGCCGTTTTGGAGTTGGCTGTAATCCGAAACAGGGATTTGCCTGGCCTTAGCTCAGCACTTCATGCAGTTACCTGCATCTGTGCAGGTCAGCACTCTTCAGTTGGGACTTACTGATCTCCTGAAATCAGAGGAGCTAAGCTGTTCAGCCCCATGGTTGTGAAGTTTAGATCCTAGGTAGTATCACTAAAATGCAGTAGTATAAACCGTGACTTTCTCCATTGTCAAGCAGAAGCTACACTGATGCAGACTGCAGCTTCTGATCTGGAAAACCGATAGAAATGAGTTTGTTCCAGCAGCAGGTCACCTAGAAAAATCTGTGAGATGGCAGGGCTCAGCTGTAGCTTGCAGGGGAGTGCTGGGGAGTATTTGGAAAGTTTGCCGCCACTGTAAAGGAAATTGTGAGAATTCTGTAGCAGCAGAGCTGGCACCTTGAACTGTTGAGGAAGGGCTTTGTGTTGCTTTTTTTATTAATATGACTATAATCAGAATCCAAGAAAGTTGTTCAAATGTCCCTTGGCCTGCTGAAGCGATAGTACATTTTACCTGTTACGGGAGGGTGCCAGTAATTTGTGTTCATCATGCAAATTCTCATTGTCTATGTGAAGGCGACTGAGTTGTCATCTTGCAAAAAACCCGCTTTTTGCATGGGAAATGTATGTGCAATGTACATATCTAACCAGTACCTAAATGAACTTATTGTTGAATTGTAATTAGAATATAACTTAATGCCTGCTATATGGTATATTAACTGCAATTAAAAATCCCACTTCAGTAATACAATAGAGAGGAGTCTGATCCCGATTCCTACTGGTTTATGCCTTCTAAAGAAAAATGGGAATAAACGGCCATCTGAAAAGAACTCTCAAGCGCTGATACAGACACAGCGTATGTGTTGCAGTCAGGGAGAGAGCATTCATGCTAAAAAGTACAGTTTCTAACCCACATCTCTGCAGCAAGAGGGTTTATTGAGCCCGTAGCTGTCTGAGTTAATGATCATGTTGTGTCTCTGGGTGTCCGTACAGGGGCTGAGGTCAGACATTCAAGCTGAAGTGTTTGCACAGCCTTTAAATTGATACCTTTGTTACAAGCTGTATTGCGTGCAGTCTCTTCCCTTTGTGAAAATGCAGATGGGTGATCCAGTAATAAGTATGAATTGTGATGCCACTTTCCAAGCCTAATTCATCATATGGGGAAAGGTTGTGTGAATCCAGTTATTCTATACAATTCCTGCTCAAGGAGAGGTCCAGATTTTTTGTTTGAATCACTAGATAGGGGATCTTGCATATTTACAATCACTTACTTCAGTCCTTTCTGTAATACTGGGGTTTTTTTTCAGATTCTGAAATACTGTATTTTTAACTGTTATGGTTACTCACCTGAATTTGAGAAGATTAACCAAATTAAACCAATGCAATATTCTCCCTGGTTTAGATGCTGTCTGAACCAGTAATTTTAGGAGGTGTGAAGCGCTCTATGCCCCTAAGTGGTGTATTAGCGCTAACATCTACAGCAGCATTTTCACTGTTAGCATCATTTTACTCTTGGCTTTCTTAACAGAAACATCTGATCAGTGGTTTTCCCACAGTCTCACTACTGCCTCTCAAACCTGATGCCCTGAAGCTAAATGCTTTTTCCTAATTTAGCTAAAACTGTCTCGGAATTCACAAGACCTCACTTACAGGGACAGTTAACATGTTGGCAAGACTTTATACAGGGTCCGTTGTTGTAACAAAGAAAAAGGAAAGTGAATTGCTACTATAAATTAGTTCCTCCTACAGAATTAATTGCAATGAAATATAATCTTACTCCATTTATTTCCTTGTTCAGATATGTTTGGACAGATGCCCTGCTTTGTCTATTGAAACAAGAAAAGCTAATAAAAAATATTAAATTATGCACTAAGAACAGGCATTTAATAAAGCAGATGCCAGTGGCGGTGTTTGAGGTGAGCTACAGTAAAGTACTGGTACAGAAGGGAGCCTGCCCGATGTAGGTTTGGTTTTTTGGTTTGGGGTTTTTTGGTTTTTTTTTTTTCAAAATCTGAACAAATAAATGGAAGTACCTGAGGAAGAACTTTCTAATAAAGTTGGCCATGATATTATGCAGAGGTTGGATGGCTAATTAAAGGATGTATCTGCATAGGATAAGGTTTACACTGAGGTTCTATACAATTACTTTTTACAGGCTTGGTGATGTGATGGACAGATGGTGTGTTACCCTGAAGTTAACTCCAAGCTGACTTCTCGCTGCGCATGGACAGTTTGTCAGAGATGAGACTAGGTGGAGCAGCTTCTTACTATCTCAAATATGGAAGTCCAACTTCATGCTAACTTGGAGATTTCTGTGGAAAACCCTCCAAGAGCAAGTCCTCCATCCTTCATTGCTTTGTTGAAGGTATACCGAGAACTTCTGGTCAGTAGAATCCGAAACACACAGTGTTTGATTGACAACTTGATTAAGAATGAATACTTCTCCACTGAAGATGCAGAGATTGTTGTCCAGTTTCCAACTCAAGCAGATAAGGTATTATTTTTATTTCACTAGTACAAGCTTTTTGTTACTTTCAATTTACCACTGAGTTTTATGGGCCTACCTGACAATTTTACGTCTTGTGTCTTTTCTAACCTTTGTTATTTTGGAGTTTCCTCACCCCATTCCTTCTGGACAAGTGTCTCCAGCACATCTCTTTCCAGCACAGCTGGCCCTGCTTGCAGTGCCCGCTGGCGGCTCTAAGAACGAGCAGGGTGATAACTGCTGTTCTGTCCTGCCAGCTGCAACTTTGTCCTCTTGATAAGGAGGTGGTGGCAGTGGCTGTTGGAGTGCAGCTTGCTACACGCAAGCCTTCAGTATTGTGCAAAGTATTGCAAGGACAATCTGCTTCAGGGTGCTGTGGGACAGATCATCCTCTTAGAGGAGGAAAGACAGAAATAAAATACTATTTTATTATGTTAATGATTCTGTGCTGTCTGGGTGCACAGATTCCTATATCTTTAAAGACCTGTGTACATTCTAAATCTTTGTATGGAAAATTGATACATCTTGGCACATTTGAGGTTTTGATTCATCTTTGGACATCAGTAGCAAAAATTATTTCCTGGTCTTCTGATAGGAGAAAATTATCAAATGTGCACAGTTGCTCTTTGCATCATGACTTCAGACAAAGTCCTCATTTGTTTCCCTGACAAACCAGTCATGCAGCTTCAAAATAGTGCCACAGTTAGAGGCAGGCAAACCATAAAAAATTCAGGGACCTTGGATTTCACACAGTACAGATTTTCATAAAATAATCATTTTTTCTGGGAAGTTGAAATGGTAACACAGTGCTCATTCTGTGTATAGGGCCAAAGATGAATAAGGCACACTGTATGATCATCTCTTACTGTTCAGCATAATATACCTGATTGTTGTAACAAACCTGAGGGAGAGGCCATGCATCAGGAGTCCAAGCAGAGTCAGAGAGCAGGCCACAGCAGTGCAAGTGAAGTGGACTCTGTGGGAGTCCACATGAAATAGCTTTCTAGAGCATACCGATTGTCAAAAAATACCGTGGTTTTGCCTTGCTGCATGTACCTCACCCTGCTTTCAGCTCAAAAGAGACCACAGTCTCTAGAAAACCTTTGGCTTAGAACTGAATTCTTCATTCATTTCCAGCAAGAAGAGGATCCAGACATTCAAAATGGGCCCCCAGAAGATTGCTCTGTTTTGCAGAAGGTTTTGTACTAGAGTTGCCCTGTTGCACAGAGATCAGTCTCTGCCTTTCCTTTAGAGGTAATGCTTAGTCTTGAACTGGTCCAGCCACTGCCTGGTAGCCATTAGTTGTAGTAAAAGTTGCAGGCAGTGAGTCCATCGTACAGAGACAGCCTCCAGAACTGAGTTGTGTTAAAAGGAAGGGTTTTGGATCTGCATTAAGATCCAGAGAGAGATTCTGCCTACCCTGCTCTGGATCTGACAGGATCCTGAGGTAAATCTAAATGTGCTTGGAGTATTTACAAACCAGGGGGTGAATTTAGGGCACTGAGAAACCACCTCTTTTTTATTTTAACCATCATGGGATTTTACTCAGCCAAGCTGAGGAAATAAATCCTTTGGGTTCCCTCTTGAGGAGCCATTTTTGTCCTTTTTGTTTCTGGTTAGCATATGATTTAGCTACAAGTTCAGACCTTAACTTGCAGAGCCAACTCTCTTGCAAAATCCAAATACAAACAAGAAGTGAGTTTTGTGATGGTTCAAATTCAGAGACAGATTTTGAATTCAAGTTTTTGAAGAACCAGTTTTGAGTTTGGTCCCCTGATCCAGTCCAAAAAGGATCCTAAAGCAGTCTGCAAGTGTAACTGTGATAAAATGCTATGTATTACTGATCTTTCATGTGGTGTTTCTTCAGGTTCGCAAAATTCTAGACTTGGTTCAAAGCAAGGGAGAAGAAGTGTCGGAATATTTCATCCGTGTCCTGCAGAAAGTCACTGATGCTTACTATGAACTACAGCCTTGGCTGGACGAAATAGGTTACAAGCCTTCAGAGAACATTTGTAGTAAACTTGTGGTAAATACAGATCCAGGTAAGGCCATGCATCTGTATCCCTTCCCTTAGAACTACCCTGCTATGTAGGAGGCTCTAACCAGGTGACATAAAAGAGTCTAGGCAGGACAACCAGGGAAAGTAGTTGTGTGCGTGCTGCGCTTGCTTGCAGGGCTAGCCAAATAATGAAAAGGCACACTGTATAACACAACAGTCATGTTGATATATTACATCCTGTTCTGCTAAAGTCAGGTTCTTTTTGTGTTTTGTTTGTGGCTATGTAGTGTAATGGCGTAACCGCCTTGTGCTAGCTGTAGTGTTTTCCAGGCCCCAAACAATTTATTAGCAACAACGTGATGTTTTGGCAATGGAATAGCCACTATTTCATGAGAAGCACGGTCAAGCAAGGAGGCAGGCTGCCCAGAGAGGCTGTGTAAGCTCCATACTTGGAGTCAAGATTGAACTAGATAAAGCCCCGAGTAGCCTCATCCGATCTCATAAATGACCATGGTCTGAGTAGGAGATGGGTAGGACAAGAGACCTGAAGTCCCCTCTAACCTGAATTATTCTGTGATCCTAAATGGTTATACAAGAAGTCAGAGTTAAAGTATTGCAGAAATAAATGTTCTATTGAGAGGGTTTTTTTTCTTACTATAGAAATACAATAATTACTTTGTCTCCATCTGAAGCAGAGTGTCTGTTGCAATAAAAATACAGCCCAACATTGAACAATAACAGACTTTTTTTTGTCATCTTAAAAAAAAATCTTTTGAGGTGCCTCGCACCCAGTCTCTAAAATACACACCTTCTATTTACAATAAGAATTAACAAACAAGTTAGGAAAGAATAACCACCTACCTGACAGAAATCACAGGTAAAATATAGCCATAGTGAAAAGGCAGATGCCCAAACTAATCAGTGTCCAACAACCCAACAAGCCTTTTGGAGAAACTAAAACAGCCTTTAGCAAAGGGCATGGGGCTTGCCTTTGAGTCTCAGCTGAAAGATAGCAGCCCCTTAAACCAATGCAGTGTCAGTACTGGCTTTCAGGAGATGGTGGTTTATACGTTACTTTTCATTAGCACCTGGATTTCCCCAGAGAGTGATGATGACAGCACAAATAGAAGTAATCTGCCAAAGAACCAATTTTACGTTAGAATTACTTCTGCTTATTACCCTCCCAAAGACCCAAAGTGACCCAAAGAGGTGGGTCACTTCGTACATCAGCTTTTTAATAAGTCTTTTGAGTAATAGTTCACTGTCTTTTTAGTTAGCAGGTATTGCCAGAAACTCAGATATGAACTGGGACGGGACTCCAAGTTTGTTATGTCATATGGTCAGAGGGAAGAGATGCTGCTTGAAGAGATCTACTCTAACAGTATTATGGAGCTGGTCAGCTTTACCAATGAGAGTCTAGGCGAAGTGTGCCAATTAGAAGCCCTTTTTGATGACACAGTTGGGCTAATTAATGAAGATGGAGAGACTATTTATGTGTTTGGTGATGCAGGAATTGGAAAATCCATCTTGCTGCAAAGGATACAAAGCCTTTGGGCCAGAAAAGAATTGGACATAGGAGCCAAATTTTTCTTCCGTTTCCGATGTAGGATGTTCAGTTGCTTTAAGGAAGATGAAGCCATATGTTTGAAAGACCTGCTCTTCAAATATAATTGCTATCCAGACCAGGACCCTGCAGAGGTGTTCCATCACATCTTGCAATTCCCTCACACAGTTCTTTTCACCTTTGATGGCTTTGATGAGATCTATTCCAGCTTTGACCTCAGTAGTGTGCCTGAGATGTGTTCACCCAATGAACCCATCCACCCTCTGGTGCTGCTGGTAAGCCTTCTCAGAGGAAAGCTTCTTAAGGGGTCCAAGAAAATTCTCACAGCGAGGACAGGAACTGAAATCCAAAGAAACATCATCAGAAAGAAGGTGTTGCTCCGTGGTTTCTCCAGCACTAATCTGAAAGAATACACTGCTATATTTTTCAAAGATGAGGGGCAACGAACACTGGTATTGAACCAGTTGGAAGCTAACCCCAATCTCTGCAGTTTGTGTTCAGTGCCTTTATTTTGCTGGATTATCTTTAAATGCTATGAACACTTCCATTCCATGTTTGATAGCCACGAGCTTCCAGACTGTTCTGTTACATTAACAGATGTATTTTTGCTCATGATTGAAGTCCATCTGAATCGATCTCTGAAAACAAGTTTGCTGAAGAGCAGCATCAGGAGCCAAGCAGAGATGTTCAACTCAAGAAAGGAAACTCTTCTAGCTTTGGGTAAATTGGCATACAAAGGGATGGAGAACTCTGTCTTTATCTTTGAGCAAAAAGACATCTCATCGGTGAACATTTCTGAAGGAGATTTGCAATTGGGCTTTCTCAGGACAGTTAAAGGTTACAGTGGCTGTGACAATCAGTCCACTTATGAGTTCTTGCACTTAACCCTTCAGTCTTTTTTCACAGCTTTGTTCCTTGTTATTGAAGAGAAAGTGGGTGCTAAGCAGTTACTTCAGTTCTTCAATGAATGTTCTTCCATGGAGACTGCTCAGCCTACTTGCCTTCGTATTCCTTGGTTGAAGAAACAACTAGCCAGGGAGGATCCTTTCCGAAATAAAGAACACTTTCATTTTACCAACCTGTTTCTTTGTGGCCTGCTTTCTAGATCCAAGCAGAAGCTCTTCAGACATTTAGTTTTGCCTACAGTCATTAAGAAGAAGAGAAAGACACTCATCACATACTTTGGGGAAAGCATGAAATCCCACCTGAAAGGCCTTACTCGGTCCAGGCTTCCAAATTACAATCAGGTCCAGGTGCAGCCCAACTTTGTTTGGATGCTGAGGTGCCTTTACGAGACTCAGAGTGAGAAAGTGGGGAAGTTGGCTGCCAAACGCATGCAAGCCAATTACATCAAGCTGAGGTACTGCAATGCCTGCTCTGCTGACTGCAGCGCCATTTCCTTTGTTGTGCATCACTTTCAAAAGCGCCTGGCTCTGGATTTGGACAACAACAACATCAATGACTACGGAGTAAAACAGCTGCTACCATGTTTCAGCAAGCTTGCAGTGATCAGGTAGGAGAGTCTGTGCAAACAGGTCTTTGCTCATTCTTGATTTATTCCAGAAACTGCTGGGATGGAGGTACTCATCTTGAAAGTGGAGAAAGAGGGGCATTCTTACTGCTGCTGGAAATGAAAGAGAGTCTGAAATCTTTTTTCAGCCAGGAGCGGGGACACGCTGTGAATTGGGAAACATAAATGGAAAGGGTGATAAGAAGTCCTTAGAAGCCAGGACTGTTTAAACCTGTAAGTTTAGTTAGCTCTGTCTTAAATTGTTTTGTCTCAAAAGAGGATTTTTATGGAAGAAAGTGTTTAAGGGGAAAGAAAGGAAACAGAAGTGCTTCCTCCATTATCTGAAGAATGCCTAAGCCTGTGTCTGCCCTTGGTCATATGGGGTAGAAGAGGATCTACTATTCGCAATAACCCTTGATCAAAAGCTCTGAATTTCTTGCTTTTAGATGTCTTTAGATGTGGTGTTTTGCTGAGGTGATGTGGAGGGAGGACATGGCTTGGTGTGATCAGGGTGAACTAACATCACAAGCCAGATTGTTCTGCCTCCAGTCTTTTGAGGTTGTGCCATGTAGCTATACCTTATTTATCCAAACATTTAAGTGAAGAACCAGGAACTTCAAGTATATTTCTTCTTAAAGCTCCTTCAGCCACCTGAAAATTTTTTGTATAAATGCATTTATTCCTGCTAGTTGGCCATGCTCTGCCTTGTTTTCCTCTCAGACTAAATCAAAGCAAGTGACACTTGTTTTCTTACTGTCAGCAACAACTGACCTTCCAAGAGGAAACTTGGAGGAGAAATGCATAAGTATGTAAGATAAAACAACAGGACAGACTTTCGTTCTTTGTCCTATCATACGATCATGCCATGCACACTGTGTTCTTAACAGCATCCTCAGCACCAAACCAGTCTGTTAGGCTGCCTTTTAGTTTTTATGGCTCTTCTGATATTAGGACTTTCCTTTCTAATGACCAATTTCTGCAGGTCAGGAAATGTTGTTTCTAACAGCTTAATGATCCCTTTCAAAGAAGCAGACTGTTCTGATCTGTAGAAATTGGCTCTGATTTCTCCTGTGTGCTGCTGTATTCCAGTGACCAAGTTACTGACTAGCAAGAGCCAGGGAGGCTGTTGGTAGTAAGGGACTCACAGCAGTGAATGTTCAGCTTCTGGGTTTGTGTAAAAGCTAAAGCTGGTAAAAATGTTTTCATGGGGACAGCTTTACCCAGATTATGTGATTCATCAGAATCTGAATGCCTCACAGGACCCTGTCCATTTAGACGAGGTAAAAAAGCTTGAAAAGGTTAAAAACCAACCAAACAAAAACAACAAACAACCCCCCCCAAACAACTGTGAAAAGAAGTATTTTTATTCTGTGAATGACTGATGTTGATTTGTTTCGTGTCTAGTCGGGACAATAAAATTAGAAACATCTAGCACACCCGTGGGACTGCTGTTCTGTTTCCTGGTCAAGGCTCTTCACAACCTGTATTCAGTGAAGCCTGAATGTGTTGTGACTTTCAAGATGTCTGGCTTCCGCTAGATACTCAGAAGGTTGTGAGAAGAGTGGTTTGGAAAGCTTGCTTTTGCTAGGGTGTCAAGAGGAATTTCTGCTTGCAGTCTCAGTAAGCAGGGGAGGAGGATGAGGTATTTGTCTGTTGTTTCTGACTACTACATTTTATTGTTTTCAGTTCTGTGGACAGCTTTCCGAGCATTACCTTGGAGATTTGGGAGGTTTTGTTTTCCATTGGTTTTGAATGTGAGCCATATGAAAATGATCTCACGTTTTCCTTTATGGCCTTTAATATGTGGCGTAAGGACCTGTTTGCATATCAGAGGAAAATGTCTAGACCTCCAGTCATTCGTTAACTCCTGGGTGATGAACACCTGGTAATCTGTATTGATTCAAACTTTCTTTTTGTTCTTTTATTCCAGGCTCAGTGTAAATCAGGTCACAGATCAAGGAGTAAGGATCTTGTATGAAGAGCTCTCCAAGTACCAAATTGTCTCTTTCTTGGGGTATGTATCAACCAGGAGCAAACCACCAGATACCGATACTGGAAAATAAAACTGCAGTGCTGACAATATTGGCACAGCAAAGGTGGGGTGGAAACCACACTTCCTTCCTCATTTACTGAACGTAAGCAAAACAGCATTTTGGGTCAGAAATGATTCAGCTGCTGTCCTGTGACAGTGCCCTGGGAAAGGGACCACAGCTCTCTCCCGTTGCACTGCCTCACAGGGTGGCCTCCATTGACATCAAGCCCATGTAGAACACAGTGCGGACCGCTGGCTGGGTACTCACCTGTGCGGGCATGCCAGTTTTATACCTGGACCTTCTGCTAGCTGTGGAGGGGGGAGAGAGTGTGAGCAAGAGGTTGCGTGCTTTACAGCTGCAGCCTCCTGTTTTCTCTGCTGTAAACTGATTTATTTCACCTATGCAAAGCAGATACGGCTTGGTAGAGACTAGTATCAGAAACATACAGTTTCAGGTGTTAGGTTTGTGGTACCAATTTCTTTAAATTGGCGAGTTGAAGCTGGAGGGCACGTTAGCTCTGACTTCCCGCTCTTGGTTAAGTTGCTACCTAAAAATGACTTTCTGAGAAGTGGACATGAGTACCAAAAATCACCTCCTCCTTCCAGTGCCCTAATGTAAGTACAATGGCTCAGGTAGTTGATCTTCAGTAATATTTGTAAGGGGATTTTATGACTTTTAAAAGACAAATAAAAAGCACTCTTCTAGTGTTTTCTCTTCTGACTTCTCTTCTGGCAATATTATTTCTGTACCAACACAGGAAAAAAGAGAAGCTTGCTTTGCTTGGGGAAAACTAATTTTTAAATTATATAAATATTTTCCTATGATTTACAGTCTGGTCTCCTTGTATTTTATATCTAGGCCTTCAAATAGGAATTATATATCAATAGAAATACAAGCAATTCTGGATTTGTATAAAGCCATACAAAAAAGATAGATGCTGTGTGCATTATAAAACATTCAGGTTGTAAATACTAAAGTAGCAGCAGGAATAACCTATTTTTACCTGTGTGGTTTTTCTTTAAGATTATACAACAATCAAATCACTGATGTTGGAGCCAAATACGTTGCAAAACTAATTGAAGAGTGTTCAAGCCTTGAATACGTTAAGTATGTTGGATTTTTTTTTCTTTCTACAATATGCTGATGAAGGTAAAGCAACTTGAAATGGGAGGGAGAGTGGAAAAATAGACAAAAATTATGTTTAAAATAAAATACAACTTAGGCTGCAGTTGTTTAGTCTTTCACAGTAGTCTAGCAGTGAATGGCAGCAGGTGATACCCTTGAATTCATAGTCTTTACTGGAATAAAGTAATAAGCAAAAGGAGAACACGAGACCTGTTCTTTAACTAAATCCAGTCAGAGCACCAGAGTGAGGCTTCAGTGGTGCATGAACCTCACTGCCTGTTGCAGTAAGTAAATTCACTTGGATTAAGTAACAGCCTTCTTTATATCTTGTCTTTTACGGACCATTGGAGCTAGGCTGTACTGGTGTCATACCTCAGCTCTGGAATCCCCCAAATTCACTTGGTGAGTTGTTCCCTTTAATTCCTGGAGCTTCACTGGATAAGAGCATCTAGCCACGCACAACACTGGTTTCACGTAAAGGCAGAACATTAACCAAGGGTTTAATGGTGACCGTAGCAGAAAACAGAGGTAACTACAGCAGTGTCAGCTACTGGTATGCATGTAGCAGCCAGGAGCCAGGGACTCTTGGGTTCTAGTCCTTGTTCTACCACTAACTTGCTCTGACACCCCACGCTAGCCACAGCCACATTCTTCCCACTTGAAATAGTGCAGTGTTTTGAAACTCAAGACCACTCTGGTTCTTTTACTGCTTTGACACAGTGCTTTGCTTGTTTAATCTAACTTTCACCAAAAAAGCCTGTTGGAAGATGGTTACATTCAGGTTGCATAGTAACCCCAGAAATTATTTTGCAATAGAGTGTGTATTCATGTGCCTGAAGTCAGTCAAACTAGCCAGTTTTACTTCATGTAAAGCTAGTGGGTTGGGGCGGTTTTGGTTTGCTCTGTTCTTTACATGAATGTATATGCAATTGAGACTTATTTCCTCCTCAAACTCCAGCCATTTGATATCCCTGCATAGGCCAAAAGAACAAAAAAGAAAAGGTCTTCTGTAGAGTGCCAGACAGAGACTCACTGCTGCACTGACCTATGCCACTACCTGTATAGCCTCTGCTCAGAACAGAAAGACTTGACGTTATTACAGTCTGTGCTTATCAGCTGCAGTCTCCTCTGCAGCCCACAATCAAGAAATACTCTGTTCCCTGTGGCATCATGAAATGTGCTGCATGTAATTCATGTACTCTGTAGCAACTGTTGGTACTGTGAACTATATTAAAAACTAGGCAGGGGTCCTTGTCTTGAGGACAGTTCCTAAAGCTCACTTCTGACCTACTGAGCACTAAACCAAAGACTCTACAGTAATACTTCTGATTTGGAGAGATGAATGCAAAATATGTAAAAGACAACATAAAATGATGTCTTTTAATCAAATGTCAAATGCCTGCAGTATTTTTTTACTCCAGGTTAATCTTTGATAACTGTAGCGAGCCTCCAGAGTTAATTAGCCTTAAATACTTGTGTTGCTTTGTGAGCTGGTGTTCTAATAACTGTACAAGAGTAAATGATCATCATCTATATAAATATTTTCCCGTGATTTAGAGTCTGGTCTCTGAGTAATACATCAATTCATGTGTTTTGTGCAGAATAGGAGCAAATAAAATAACTAGCGAAGGAGGGAAGTGCCTTGCCCAGGCCATCCAGAAGAGCAAGACAATGTTTGAAATTGGGTAAGTTCAGTGCTAAGCAGAGTTCAAGGCTTGATCTTGGCAAGGCATCTGTAAATCCCTTAGAATTCCTCCTTTCATTCATATCTTCTTTCCTTCTGCTATTCCTTCCCCCCCAACGGCAGCATATTAGAACAAACCAGTGCAGAAGCATAGCCACATTTTCCACTCAAAGGGAAGAAGGGTGCTGCTTTACTCTTCTCCAGTTCATACACTGTTTGGTCTGGAGTTTGGGTTTTGTTTTTTCTCCCTGTTCTGACAGAACCTTAATGGAGAAACAAACTATAGAGAGGACATTATGTGAAGATAGCCACTTCCCTGTTCCCTATTGGCAATATAGCTCGTTATTGAGTGTCATTGTTATAATTGCCAAACCTTCTGCATCAAGTCCTAATAAAGCTGTGAGCTGGCGAAGTAAAAGGAATTCCTATCATCCTTCTCTCTAGTCTGTCCCTGAGTGGAGAGTCTGCTCTTACAGGAGAGAGGTCTGAACATACTTTAAACCTGTAGTCCTTGTTCTTTTACTCCAGACAGAACATTTTTCTTAGAATCTAATACTTGAATACATAGAATTAAAGCGTCTGTTTGGCCATTTTGAGTATCACAATCACCCTTAAATATGAAAATCAGATTTGAACAATCAGATTTTTGGCCTTTAATTTTGTTGTACTGCAACATTTTGCAAGTACAGTCAACATCATGCACATTTCCATTGCCATATAGCTGGGTCTGCTGTGCTGTACTTGCTGCAATTTCAGTGAAGGGCTCCTACGTTCTCCTGTTGGGGAAATAATCACTCCAAATGGCTTTAGTATAGCTTGGGCAGAAATGTTTAAACAGATACATTCAGCATTTACAGAACAAACTGCACTGGGTCTGAAGGACGAGGAAGTTCTGGGGAACTTACTGGAAGTGGATGTGTTTAGATACCACAAAGCTCCATTGATTTTAAAAGAGCTGCCAGCTAATTACCCATCAAGCCAAGTGTGGCTCTGAGTCATCCAGCCATGACCCCTGTAAAAAAAACCTTATATCTCAGCAGAGGTGTTTTCAAACTTCATAACATAGGGTGAATTTTCAAAGGGAGTGGTCTGCATAGGAAAGATTTGACCGGATATTGCTGTTGTTGCTCAAATCTCTGCAGCTTTTACCACATTACCTTCTCTTAACCCTTCGTGTCACCTGGGGTTGTTTTGCCATTGGATGTAGTAGTCCTTACAAATGTGTGGAAGAGCACAGGGTCAAAATGTCCCTGTGAGATTTTGATCTTTCTCTTGGCAGCTGGTGAGCAATGAGATACCACTTGGGTATAATGCTGAAGGAACTGTAACTGTTCTGAAGGACAAGGCTTGGAGCTTGTAGAGCAGTTAATTTCAGAAAGTCACCCATTTGGCTGTGGGTCCCTGTGCAGTTGTGCATCTGGGGAGTCTCTCCCAAGACCTGTACTTTGCCCTGTGCAAAGACCAGTCTGTGCCCAGCAGGTACCAGGGAAAATGCAGCAGAAGTACGGGGAAGAAATGCTTATCACGGAAGGGATAGGATTTAGGACTTGGTATATTTCTCACAGCATCTCACCGTACAGGACCACAAGCATCCTTTACCCCATAAGGGAACAGGGCTGCAGAGAGTTTGCCCAGTGCAGCAAGGTGATCTCAAAAGCACTCCTGCTGCAACAGGCTGTCTCCTAGACCTGCTTCCATGCTGTGCCCTTAGGGTACTGGTGATTCAGCAGAGGCTGGTGGGGTGGTGTGCAGGGTGTGGAACATGCCTGGCTCAGCCAGGTTTCTCACAAGCCTGACAGACTGTGAAGTAATCGGTGGGGAGAGGAGGGGAGGGAAGGGAAGAGAAAAGGGGAGAATGCAATGCCAAGGGGCAGTGGGGCAGCACACCTGATATCCTGTTTTCCTCTATTCACCAGCATGTGGGGTAATCAAGTTGGAGATGAAGGAGCCAAGGCATTTGCAGAGGCCCTGAGGAACCACCCCAACTTAACAAATGTGAGGTAAAACACCAGTGGAGCCAGGTAGCTTGGTGTAGTGCTGGCTTCCCCATCGTGCTTTTAAGTGGTGGCTCTTCCCACCAAGCATTAGCCTGGAAGACCATTTGACAGTGCAGCCTTCGCTGTGTGTAACCACCGGGCTCCTTGTGCAAGCAGGAGGCCGGACTGAATCAAAAAGCCCTATGCAGCCATTAAGCAAGTTAAAAATATTGCAGGTTTGCCATTCTTTCCTCTATCTGCATCTTCTCCCCTCATGCTGCACAGTCACTGGCACTTGTGAAAGCACATGGTCAGTGGGTGCCACTTTGATCTGGGAGCATTTGCAGAAGGATGCACCAACTGTCACAGCATCAGGCTCCCAGTGAGCTCAGTGTTAACAGTTTCTGTTGTGAAGGAACAGAAGCTTTTATCAAAGTAATTTTTAGGCAATAATCCGTTTGGGTAGGGACTGGGACGCTGTCTCAGTCTCATCCTGTACTCCAGTGGAGCTATGCCACCACAGTCAGTGCTAATGAGATGTAGTTCTTACTGGAGTTCAGTGATTCACCTCAAACCTAGCCTTCTAGAAGCCCTATGAGTATAGGTGGTAGCACCACACAGGGCGAAGCCAGCAGTGTAAAACAGCCCACCCCCTGCCAGACTTTCAAATGCTGGCTGCGGATTTAAAGATGCCTACTGCTGTTTTGGAGTCCCTCCACACAGCTGGAGTACTTGGTTCACGGTGATCCTTTTGATTCGTCTCCAAATTCCACTGGCCTCCATGGTGAGGGAGCAGACGAGGCTCCTTGGTTTCCCCACAAGGTGGCACATGGCACTAGTTTTTTTAGAAATACAGTACTTGGGGAGTTTGGAGATCTCTGGAGAGCTTATTGCTGCCACTTCAGATCCAGGGATTTCAGAGCTGGTGCCATTGTCCTCCTTTCTGTGAGCAGATAGCCAGGCTTAAAAATTAAAAGCTGAGCAGGTGCAGTGACCTAGATATATCCAAACTTAAAAGCTATCTGAAATAGCCATCTTCCCGCAATTGCAGAACCTATCCAGATGCATCAGACTTGAAAGAAAACTTTCTGAACCTGAATCAGAGCTGAGGGATTCTCAGACAGGAACAAATAACGCTGATGAATGTGTTTGCAAAAGAAAGGAGAAGTAACTGTGCTGGCTGGAGCTAGGTTTTGTTGGCACCAGTGCAGGGTGAATCCTCTGCTCTGCAGTGTACTTGAACTTGGGTTCATTTTTTGTCTTCCACTGGGTAATCTTACTTCATGATTTGAATTCAGAGTTATCATCAGTGGTAGCTTTCTGCAAAGATTAAGGAGAGACAGTCCCTACTACATCAGTTTACTTTGGTATATTTGCCATTTTTAGGCCCAGTCATGATAGACAGAGAATACCTAGTTTCAGCTGGAGCTAGAAGGGACTTGTGCTAACACACAGTTGTTCCACTACCCAGCCTGATCCCCCTTTCTACCTTTTTTGAGACCACACATTATCTTCAGTCTCTGACCTGACTTTTGATGGAAGAAATGCTCTCTCTCCTCAAAGCCTGGAGCATAACTTTAGCTGGATGATTTTGCCAGTGTCTACTCAAAGAATGAAGGGCAAACTAAGAAATGTTTGTGGTTTGTAATGGAAAGCATGCATTTACAAGCTCATCTCACTACACAACAGGTGTTGTGCTTGGAAGAAGAATGAGGTATTCAGGCATCTGAAGGACAAAGTGCCCAGTTTGTACAGGGACTTGTGATGACGCATGTAAAAACCTGTGTACTGCTAAGCACAACTCTTTGTCCTCATTAAAAGCCTTCACTCTCAAAATCACTGGGTGCAACTCTGCTGTCAGTCCCAAGAGTACATCTCACTGACAGCAAACCTTATGGCCTGTAAGGTAGACCTGCAGCCTGTGAACTGTTCTCACTTGTAGAAGGCTTAAGGACTTACTGGTTTGCAAAGTATGCGAGTCTTTGAAACACCCAAATGCTGAACTGTCCAACTCGTAAACTGATTGTCCAGGATATTCACTAGCATTTGGCAGCGGAAGGGCCGGTTGATGCTGGCTGTTTCTTACACATTTATATCTTCACAGTCTCGCGTTCAACGGCATCACGACAGAGGGAGGCAAAAGTATTGCTGAAGCTATGCAACACAACAACTCTGTGAAAATATTCTGGTAATGGGCAGTGTGGTCTATGTCTCCTCTTCATTCTCCAGAGAAAAGTGCAGTCTCATTTTATTTCCTCCAATCCCATCACTGCTTCCTACTCTCTCTCCCTCCTCTCCCTCCCCTATGCTTTCAGTACCAGCAAGCTATAAGATATATCCATTTGGAAGAATGGGGACATGATCAGCAGCATGTGGCCTTTAGGACACATTCCAGTGTCCTCATGTCATGCTTTGCCCTCCTTCCTCCATCTTGCTTTCCTCATCTTCTCTCACTTCCGTCATCTGAAGTCAAGTTCTATGTCCTGAGTTTTTGCACCTCCACAGTATTCTCTCTACCTTTTTCCACTACGCCTCATCCACCTTTTAGATATGAAAACATCATAAGAAAGTATCATTAGAACATTTCTCTGAGAAATAAAGATCTGATTCTCTTGTCTCTTTAACCTCCAGGACTTCTCTTCAGTATCTCTTTCATGTCCATCCTTTAGAAATTGCTCAGGGCGGGAACAAGGACATGGCCCCTTTGGCTGTTAAAGTTGTCACAGACAAGCTGGAATAACGGGGGGCTAAAAAATAATGGTAACACCTTAAGTGAACGTTTTCTCTCCCACTTAGGTTGACTAAAAATGAGCTAGATGATGAGGCAGCAATGAGTTTTGCAGAGATGCTGAAGGTCAACAAGAAACTGGTGCATTTATGGTGAGTTACATTCCACAGAGGCACAGGCTTTTTGGCAGTCACGGCATTAAAGCTTCACCTTCCAAGTCTGTCTAGGTCACAGTAAGCTTTCTCTGCAGCTGACTGGTAGACAGTTCTAATAGAAAGTTAAAAAGTTGCTGTCTAGCATTCTGAACCTGCTTTCATACAGGGAAAAGTTTAAGCTGTTTGTATGTCCTGGTACCTTTTGAACTACCGATTGATTTAATCTCTCCTTAGGGGAACTGTGCTGGCCTCAAACACAAAAGTTTCCAAAAAAACCCCAATACAAGCAAACAACTAGAATAGAATAACCTTAATATGATTCTTACTGTTCATGATTATACTATGAAAGTAGCAAACTCAACTCTTGCTCTTCAAACAAGAACCTACACTAGAGACACTTCAATACATGTCCCATTTGCTTGATGTTTCTCACAGGACTAGCACTTTCACTCATGCAAGACACTCATCTATAAGACATAAATCCCCAGGAAAACAGAGATTATTTCTAGCAATCACAAAGAGACTTGTTAAACTTCTAAGAAAACACAGCACTGGCTGTTCTAATCCAGAAGTTCACAAGAATTTGTCTATGGATAAGGTTGGGCAGATGTGGGCTGTGAAACAAATTGCCATCCATTCATGCCAGGCGAGCAAGAGAACATGATAAATTGAGTCCTTTTACAAGCTTTACAAAGACTTTGCTAACCACGCTAGCATTGCCTATGTTAATCCTAGTTCCCACCCATTAGGAAGCATGCAGGTTGTCAGAGGTGTCCATCCAAAGCAGGCATAGTAATCTAGATACTTCTTTACCATGGCTCAGTATTGTCCAAGGGTTTCTGCCAGCAGACAAATTTATATTCTGCTTTGTTGGTTATACCAGTGGATACCACCAAAAGATAGTGACCTATAAAGGCAGTTGAACTTGAGGCAGAATTAAAGCGTTTTTCCAGTAGCTGAACAAATCTACTGGATCCCTTTGCATTTTGATTCCTTTACCAAGTCCTTCAACGAGAATGCGTCTCTGCTTCCTTCCTTCCCTCTGTTTCCCCTTCTCAGCTCTTGCTTGGTTATCTTTGTTTTCTCCCTGAAGTTTTTTTTTTTTTTTGCTTTTTTCCCCCCCTTCTTTTATTATCATTCTTTGTACTTG
>JAAGNO010027880.1:31130-49671 GCA_033439905.1 Ceryle rudis
CAAACACTAAGAAGCACCAGACCCCCCCCCCCCCCTCCCTCAGAGATCGTTCAATCTAGGTTGCAGCCTCATCCTTAATCCTGAGGGATTCATGCAGCCAGTCACATGGTACAGCTATGGGGCACACCATGTTAGACTGAAAGGTAAGTATTGAATTAGGCTAGGCTGATGAGTGTTTTCCTACTCAGGCAGATGAGGAGGCTTTGTTCATCTTTAGCTGGGGGGATGATCTGCAGTGGTTAACGAGTTACTTGAGGATCTCTTTTATCATTTTTTTCCCTCAGCTCAGATGAGACATACATTATAGCTGCTAAGATGGCCTCACTGGGACTTTAACCTGCTCATACCAGAACCAAACTGAGTGCCTTATTTTTCAAAGATCTTGCTGGTCTGATAAACAAGACAGGAGGATTTGACAACCTCTAGATCGTAACTGCTAAAACACTACGCTTACACAGGTGCTGTGCTCAGAATATTCTGTATATCACTTAAAAATGTCTCCTAATAAGAAAACAGACCTAAAAGGTTAGTCTGCCTCAAAGAGTCCACATATCACAATCCATACCAGTAGCATACAGTTCTGAGGAGAAATCTGTCAGCTACATAATTAAGCTCAGTATCTCCAGAATGCAACCACATACAAGGTTAAAGGAAGAATGAACACTCTGGGCTCTGTTTCTGACAGTGCATTTGACCAATTCTGTGTACCATCCTCTCAGGCAAAAATCCCAACCATCTGCCAGGGGCAAACAGACATCTTTGCTCCTTGACATCAAGCTGAGTGTAGGTTGTACTGTGCTGTAAATTAGTTTCATGTTAGTTTGACATGAAGTGCTTTCTTTTTAGGCTTATCCAGAATCAAATTACAGCCAAAGGGGTGAAGTACCTCAGCGAAGCTCTCAAGGAGAATACAGCTATTAAAGAAGTCTGGTAAAGATTCCTTCTTCAGAGGCTAAATTTGTAATCTTTCTTTCCTTTTAAAACCCTTTTGGTATTGCTGCTTTCCAGCCTAAAATATTCAGAGCTAGGTTATGTGGGGCAGGGGTTGTAGTTCCAGCTGTGCTTTTCAAACAGGTAAAAAGCCTGTTACTGAAACACTTCCCTGTGTGTTATGAATGTCAAGCAGTTTTGATAGTTCACATCTGTCTGTACCACTGATTCGCAGAACATGTGTGTTTGCAGAATTGGAGCCTAAATTTATAAACCAAGTTTTGCTTGTCCCAATTTATTTTTAAACTTCTGAACATGTTCATGCTTTTCAGGAGCTAAATTCCAACACGCGGGAGATGGTTACATTTAATTAGCATTACTAATTTGGTTCAAAGAATTTGTGCTTGGATTTTCTTTGGGCAGTGCTCCAAACACACTGAAAGTGCTAAGCTACAAGAAGATTAACTTTTTCTAAGATTTGTTTGGTTTAGATTAGGTGGGCATCACATAATCACACGTGCATTGTAAGGCACAAAGCCAAATACCACATTCCTTCCCTCACCTCAGGGAGCTCAGGAGTCAATAGAACTGTGCTAGTTTTAGCACTGCTGCTTTATTATTGAACATGAATTTTATTTTTAAATATTTGTATTTGTTTTAGTGAAAGGACACTGAATTCTTGCTTAGAAAGACAATGACTCACTATCTGACTAGTAGATTCCCTGGAGATGTGGAACAGATGCTTTTTTCAAAGGCCACTGTCAGCTTTCGTCTACCTAAGAGACATCAGTTCCCACTCAGATCATTCTGAAGCTTCAGACTAAAATCTGTCTTTTACTTCTTGCCTGAATTTTCAGAGGTGTTCATTACCCCCATAATTTCACAAGTCTAAATGGTTTAATAGATTTCAACATTTCTGAAAGCTGAACTTAGCAGGCTGCTCCTTTTCAGGCGTGTAAATATCGGTGTAGATAAACTGATGTAGCCAGACTTGAAAATTTTGCTGTGCTTCATTTCACGTTACTAATGCCTGAGTACTTAACAGAGTTTTCTTCCCATGTTGTCATGGAAGACACAAAATGCTTCGAAGGCTATTTAAAATGTAAATAGCCTTCAGAGCATTCTGAAGCATTCATCATTCAAACTAGCCCACTGCACAGTAGAACCTTTGCCAGCTATGTGCTGCTTGCTGAAATGCAAACAGCTGGGCATGCAACACTAATTTTAGTCTAGTGAAGTTTAGGTGTGTGTTCATTTTTTGTTTCTGAGGAAGTAGCCTTATTCCTTGTACATGCAGTGGAACAGCTGTGCTGCAGCTTACCTGTCTGAGGCCAGTTCCCAGTTCTGTGCCCTTGCAAAGCATGCAGCTCACTCGGATAGCATTGCAAAGCTGTGATCTCTGCTCCAAAACCTTGAAAAAATAGAAGATGGGCAACAGTCACATCCCTTTTCTTTTTCCCCTCCAGCTTGCATGGGAACCTGATAAGCCAAGAAGAGGCCAAAGCTTTTGAAAATGAAGAACGGATCATTTGCTTTTGAATGAGGACTTTTCCCGTTTTGACAAGCTTCATATTACAAAGGTTACTCTGACACTTGGACTGTGGAGTTTATACAGGTGTAAATCTGCAGTGCTCATGGCACAAGAGAGATACAGGATTAGCTGCCTTTTTACGAACTTGCTGCACTCCCTCAGCTCCATCTCTTACCCTGCCTGTTATTCTTAATCCTTTTGGTGAGTGGGAAGTTGCCTGGGTAAATAATTAAGTTTTGTGTAGAGCTTTGAAGATGAAATGCAAAGTGTTAACAGACCAAATCCACTGGCAGGTGCATGCATTTTGATAACTAAGTTTAGATTTATTTTGTACACTGATGTAAATAACCTCTAACTTATTTATATACATATACACATGTATGTGTGTGTATATATATATATTCAAGAAAGGGTGCAAGATGCACAAACTCCACAAGCTCACAGTATTATCTGCCTTATAACTGAAAATGAACATATGTAGCTTTACTGGAAACATAACCAACCCATTTATAACAGTTGCATGGTACTAATGTCTTCAATATTATTACTTTTCTCCTGCCTAGAAATTAGGTACTTATTTTTCCACTGACTACAGGCAGCATTGAAGACACTGCTGCTTCTTTTTTTTCTTTCCCCAAGAAACAGATACATCAGGCTCAGATTACTTTCAGTAATCTTTTCTCTCCATATTGAAGCAAATACATTTTCTTTGATACAGACAGGAATCCTTACTGCCATCCCTGTAAAAGCATAAAACTGGCAGTAAAATGCTTTTGCTTAAGATTTCCTGAGGGCTGCATAGAAACTGCCACCTCCTGTTTTCACAGTGTTTGTTCTGGGGAGGGGGTCTGGAGATAAATGTGAAAAATTAATTAGCAGGCTGTTCATTGCCTTTGGCTCTTGGCCTAGACACTGTACTGGTGGCAGTACACCAATATTAAGTTGCCTAGCTTCAATGGGGAGAAGGGACTACTGAAAATCAATTGCGTCAAGTAGAAATCCCTTCTCCTGGCAACATGTAAGCACAGAGAAGGATTGAGATTTGCTTAGAAAGCTTTTTATTCTATGCTTGAATTAGTGGAAAGTGCAAGGGAAGGGGCAGATATCAATTATGAGGACCAGCAAGAAAACATTATTCCCCCTGAAAACAGTTAGTGTTTAGGGAACATAATTTCAGATGCCCTTAAAAGAAACCAGATTGCAAAGAAGTGGGGTATTTGATTATTTTCTTTTGTGTGCAAATCAGGCACACTTTTTAAAGGTAAGCTCAAATTCTGCCTTCTACTTTAAGAAACTCAATTCTTCAGTTGCTGACTAACCCACAAAAACCTTGGTGGGCTGGAAGAAGAATCTCCAGTTAAAATGCCAAAGCAACAAACTCTCACCTTTCCATCTCCCAGACCTGCCCCATAAAGCAAAATATGAAAAAGGGCTTGCTTTGCAGGACAGGGGTTCTCTGTTTCTTATGTGGTAGCAAGCTTTTCCCAGTCCCTAATTGTACCTACTCCCTTCAGCTCACTCATGCATTTTAAAATACTTTTCACAAAATCCACAGTAAAGAAAAAAGAAATTAAAAAAAAAAAAAAAAAAGAAACGAACTTGGTGTTCCATTATTTTTCAGTGGCTTTTCCTCCTTATCCATGGTACCAGCACTGATTTTTCACAGGGAGCCAGATGCGACTTTTAGACCATGCCAGAGGGAAGCCAGCTAACTGGAACGATTTCTGCACCCGAGCCATTTGTTTACTGAAGCAAAACGGCACAGACTTATGGATGAGCTGGATTTCAATTGCAAAAACATCTGCCAAAGCAAGGCCTTAAAGACCTTTAAAAGTCTTTAAAAGACTTCTAAGCGACTTTAACAAATTGGACACCCATGCACCTTGTAAATGTTGTTCCTGCTTTGCCAATCTGCCCTTCTGGAAGGGAGGAGACATTGGTGCAGGAAGGGCTTTCACTAGAGAATGTTAGAGAGAAATGTGCTTCCAGTTTGCTCTAATCACACTGAGTTATTTGCTCATTTACCAAGTAGAAAATATAGTTTAAAACTCTGTCTCCTGTCTTCATTTCACTGGTAGACCAAAGCAGTAGTGTTCTTGACAGCTCCCTCCAAGCCTTCCAATGCAGAATTCTGCCCCCTTTTTGGTTTAGAGCAGCTTTTGGAGCTATCCATATAGTGGGACAACCTCAGCCCTGCTGCAAATCCTGTTACATGCCTGACTGTTACAAGCCAGGCATCCCAGGCAGTGTTTTCAGGGGCAGGAGTGTCTACATGACTGCAGCAGCTAAACACAGCCTCAGAGGACCTGGTGGGAGAATCAAGCCCAGCTCCACATAGGACAGAGTTTGGCACTTATTATGGTACCAGTGACCATGCCAGACATAGTGACTCGTTTCAGAGGTGATTTGGTGCTGCAAGCACTCATCTGGGCAAGGCTGAAGGTCTGAGCACAGCTCAGTCTGGCTTTGACAAAACTGAGGGATTTTGCAGCATCCTGCTCCTAACTCGGCCAGAGTGGAGGGTGTTTGCTTCATGTAGCACGTCACAGCTTCAGGAATCTGGTGCTGGAGAAATGGGTTGCTGCTCTGGGAGCAGCCAGAGTTTCCTTGTTTATTATCATAGCATTTCAGGCTTTATTTATCATAGTCTTACTGCAGTATTTGTAGAGCACATTTCAGCAAAACATTTGCCACTTGCATTGAGAGACTTGGTTACTCAATGTCACAGACAACTGTAACTTTTTTAAGACTTGCTTGTAACTTGCTAAGAGCTCTACACATCATTATGTTTTTTCCACTTGTCCACTGTGATAATAAACATTTTTTTAAAGAACTTGAACAATCTGCCTGCAAGTTCTTTGGCTTTGCTGAAGCCCTGTCAAGTGGACACTTGGCTAGATCAAGATGGGACTGTGCCAGCCTAACTAATTCTGGCTGCAGACAAGAGAGAGGAGCTTCCGCATCTGGAGAAGGCTGTTCTCAGCTGCCACTCTCCATGAGGGACCTTTCCAGCAGAGGGTGCCAACCCAGTTAGGGGCAGTGAGGAAAATGTCAGGTCAGAACAGGTGGGTTAAGGAATAAAAACTCATTGTGCCAGGGGAAAAAACTACAGCCATTGCTTTATATTGGGAAAGGAGGGGATGTCCTGTGCCCTTGATGTCTGTGCTGAATGGGAGTCCAAGGCTGTCCCTCTGAGCAGCGCTGCTTTGGAGATGTCAGCCAGATGTAGTGGCACACACTTAATGGGGGCACAGCTGAATCATCATGCCCTGCTCACACACTTGGCAGCCCAGCAGGACTGAAGAGGAATGGACAGACACTCTCCACAAGCTTGGCACCCTCAGACAGTGACCACGTTGTGCGGTGCAGGCGTGTCCTTCTTTGAGCACCTTCACGGAGAAGGGTGCTGCGCTTCTCTCATGCCAGCTCCCAATGCAGGCAGCCAGCCCATGAGGCAGCTGCTGGTGGCACAGCTGATGGGCCGCTTCCACCATTGCAGCGAGCGGCTACATCCAAGGGTAAACCGGCCCCAGGGTGGAAGCGTCCCCTTTGCTCCCATGGGAAGAGAGACAGAGCTCCAGCTCTAGCAACCCCTTTGCAAACAACTGAATTATTCCCAACTGCTTGCGTCTGGGGATTCAGCCTATACACTACAGTCAGCAACTTAATGAACTGCTAAAGCCTTGCAAGCCAGGAGACTTAAACCTCATAGACTGGAGCAAATGAAGCTGTAAAGTTTGAACACTCCCATTACCTGCCCGACTCTTTAATCCTGAATTTAGCAGACGTTAATCCTGGCCTGGGTGACTTGTGAAGAGGAAGGCTGCTTGCTTTAAAACTCACTTGGGTCTGCTGAGGCAGGAAGTGGGTGAGGAGGCCCCACTGCCACACAAGGGTGACAGCCCCACAGTAGTCATTCTCCTCAGTGACAAAGCCTGAAGGGGCTCAGACAGTCTTGACATTTTTCTTTTCCTTCTGTTCACAGATGACTTAATGTAAATGTGTGCTTAAACGAAGAAGTTTGTAACCAGGGTGCAAACAAAAGCAGGGCAGAAGCTCAACACAAAACATGACACAGAAGGTAACAGGCCAAATGCATAGAGGCAGCAAGCACCTGCAGTTTCCACTGAGCTCAGCTGAGGACCCGTCCCCTGTACTTTTAATACCCACCTCCTCTACACTCTTGCCTCTACGAGTGAGTCATCATGTGTCAATGGAGGATGGGCTTTATGCAATTATTTATTTATGCCACATACTCCTCCCTGCCCCCACACATCCCTGATCTTATCCCCCTCAGAAAACAGATGCTTTATTAAACAAGGGCTAGAAAACTCCATCTCACTTGGCTTTTGCTGAGGCACCTTGTTGTCCAGTGGCCAGCTGGCAAGGAGACAGCAGGCACGAGCTGCTTGGCACCTCACAAGCAGTGTTGTGTAAGGACTCGTTTGGCTTTTTGGACACAGGCACCCCTCTCACAGCTGGGTGGGATGGAGCTGAGAACCTGCTCTGCTGAACATACTTGCCAGGGGATGTCTGCAGAGACCAGCAGGCTCCAGCCTGCACCCTTCCAGGCAGACACTGCTCAGGTCTTGCAGCCTCAGAAGGAGAACGAGACATTCCAGCACAGGACACTCCAAAGTCAGGGGAGAAGCTTCAGCTGCTTGCTGTGGGGGACTCTCTCCTCCTTCCCTCCTCTGGGCCACAGGCTGTATGTTTTGTTCCCCTTCCTGCTAAAAGCAATGCAGCATCCAGTAGTGGATGTGGACCACTGGCTGTACCAATCAATAGCGTGTTGTAGCAGAGCCATATGCACAACCATACACGTGCAGCACCACCATCTCACACTGACAGCCCCTGGAAACAGCCGGGACCAGCACTGCTGCCTGGTCCACCCACCAGGGCCAGCAACTCGGAGCAGAAGCAGCATGGCCCACGTCCCAGCTTAAGCAGGAGGGCAGGACACGACACCAACAAATGCCACTAATTTAAATTCCACACATGAAATCCTGTACCTACTGAACTGGAATGATTTGCAGCAGATTTTCCCGATGCAAAGCCAAACACGGATCTAGCTAGTTATCAATTACCTCCATTACACAGATCAAGACTGGGGAGAAAAAGCACAGGAATTACTGGCAGTGAAGGAATTCAGGCTTCCCAGAAGGCACTCGGGGAGGGGGGGAAAGTTACACTAGCAAGAAATATGAATGTGTTCCTTAGTAATTACATCCAACCGTCTCTTGGTGCAAACTTGAATAATTAATGCATTAAAATTATCATCTCCCATGCAGAGAATTGAGTCATAACTGTCATCATGCTCTAGCAAATGGTTCATCTATCCCTGGCCACATTGGAAGGCTTCTCTCAAAAGTGGAGCAAGCAAGGACAGACATCCAGCCTCGGAGGAACCTGTGCCTTAAATCCTTGCATCACATTCCACCGCAGCTATTACCAGCCTGACGATAGCCCTTGCACTGGGCTATCGCAGCAGCCTGTTGGGTTGAGATATAACACACCAACCTACGAGCCATTTCCTGCCTTGAGAGTGAACTCCTTTCATTTTCCCCACCTGCACTGCCTGTAACCTTAGTGAAATACACTTGCTTTTGCTCAAAGCAGCTGCAGCTCCACTCCCAGCTAGGGGAGGGGCATAAAATTACTCTCTCCCCATCGCAGACTTACCTCATACACCATCCAAAACCTGCGTGGCCTTGGTAGCACGTGGCTCCTCTGTGCCATCATCTCACTCACCCCTAGCACAAGGGCTGTAGCTCCTCAGCTGCTGCTGGGGCAGGCAGGAAGATGTGGAGTAACAACACAGCCAGCCAGGTCTCTTCTGTCCGCAGCTACCTGTGGTAGGCAGCACTGGGGGTAACCCAATGTGTTCGGTAGCTGCAGCCACTGCCCTGGGTGTAGGTTTCCAGGCAGTCACCAGTGCTGGGCTCTGTCCTTGCCAGGGAGTTCAACTGGAGAATGATTTAACGCCCTTGGTTGCTCTGGGCCAAAATTCCTTCCTCCAGCAACACATCTCCAGCTGGGAGGAGGCTGCTACAATGTTTACAGACAGATAGAAGAGTACTGAAGACCATCAGGGACAAGGGAATCCATCCACTGCCCAGACACAGGTATGCTGGCAGGGAGTCAGTTTTAAAGAGGAACCTATGAAGTGTATGGGAGGAAGCTAGAGTGGTATTTGGGTAGAGGAAACTGAAGGAATGAGCAGTGTATTATGCTAGGCTGATGCTTTGATGGAGCTTCCCAGTCTCTAGGTGATGAGAAAGGGATGCTTACCACACCCCTGCCCCCACCCTTTTCTCTTTTAAAACCATCAGTGGGTTCTCCCCTGCAGATCTGTCAGCTCTAGTCTATACTAACCTTGAAGGCCGCCATGTCTGCTGAAAAGGACCAGAGGACACATCAACCAGAGGTATCTCACCTCCAGTCACCCTGGCAAAACAGCCCTGATTTGCCAAGACCAACCTTGGCCAGCTGGATAAAAACCTGTCATGTCGCTGCTTTTCAGGACCTGTGAGAGCAAAAAGGGCTCTGAGAGGGTGTCAGAGGCTGGCCCAGAGCATCTGCAACTCCTACCTGTAGAACTGCAAACGGGCGAGATACCAAGTTGCTGTCCTAGCTGTGACTATACACCATGCATTGCTTTTCCTTCCTCTGCTTCAGCTTGGTCTGCAGCACAGGCATACAGAAGCTCTGCCTCACAGCGATGCCTCTTTCACTAATACTTAAAAAAAATAAATAAAAAAATCACTTGGAAGTGTGAAGAAAACTGTGCTTCAAAAGATTTATTATTACATATATTTGTACATATTTTACATGAATGGAATGTTAAAACATACAACCTAAAAATCAATAAAAAAATATTTTCATTCATGATTATGTACTGGCAAACCACTGAAAAGAGTACCTTAGAACAACCTAAGTCAACTTGCAATTATACTGCTCAATTTAAAAATAAACAAACAAACAAGTTTTAATTGGACATTGCAAATTACATTCCAATTTCTGCTCTGGGTACTGAAGGAAGACATCTTGTCCCTTACCACTGCACATACAGGAGGCATTTCAGAAGCTAGCACAGAGTTCCCTCTAACTCGTGGGCAGGGTTAGCTCTGTGGGAAGAGGCATACATAAAGGGGAATATACACTCTGGTCCTTACCAGCAGGTACCTGCCAAAGGGTACGAAGAGCCAGAATGCGATTTGCAATCAAGTGATAAGGTTAACACTGGACCAGCACTCGTTCAGTCTGAGGCTGCAGCTTTCAAAAATAAGTAGCTCATTAAAACATCCCCTCTCCAGCTAAGCCACCGCTCTTCTTCCTTCAAAGTTATAGTGCTTTGGCAATATGCGCTAAGGAAAGAATTCCTGACTGCACGATAACAAATACTTCTGCTTTGTCTTAATATATATGGGAAGAGCAAGGAATCATGCTTTGATGTCTCCTCCTGTTAGCATTTCACACCTTGAGACCAGTCATGCTGAGAACTGTTCACTACTAAATACAACAAATTAGCAATAAAAAGGTCAGATTTGAGTGAAAACAAGAGGAACAGGATTCATCAACAGATTATGTTCCTGCAATGTTGGGTTACTTACACTTGAAACTCTGCCAGAATCAAGCAAATCCTACTTATCATTGCAAAATCTTTGCCAAAGCACACCCAAGGGCAAAAGTCTCTCAAACAAACATAAACAGATTAAAAGCTGCCAGAAAGATCAGCTAGCAGGCTTGCTGCTTTCTACTTCTTGTACACTGGCAACTTACTAGATCAAAGAGAGAACCAAGTCCAAGCTTTTTCAGGCGCAGGATATTCCTATGGTGGTTTACCTGAGCAAGTCTTTAGCAACTGATAATGCCCCACAGTGAGGTCATGGAACAGTTTATCCCATCATCAGCTATGACCTACTTGAGAAATTATTTCACAGAATACAATGTGGCCACTTGGGAAGCCAGATGAACTGTGTGGTAAAATAACCAAATGCAACTTGAGATTAAAGACTGTTTGCTGGGGTTTTTATACCCCCAGACTCCCAACAGGCTAAAACACCTTCAGCCTGATTTTAGATGCAGGTTAATCTATATATGGAGAAATATCATAAGTTTTACATTCAGGATACAAATCCTGGATGTAGTTCTGTCATGAATTTCTTACACAGAGTATTTTGAACAACAAGAAGTAGTACAAGCTGCTGACACTGCTGCAGGAAAAAAACACGCTTGGCTGTGTTGTAGCAAACCCATAGCAAGTCTTCCTCTTCCAGCTACAACCTCTTATGTTAGGTTTTGTGATGCCAATGGGAAGCCTGTCGAAAAGACAGGGGGAATATGACCTAAAACATATCATGTCTTCAGCTAGGAGGGAGAGAAGAAATTGATACTAAAATGATTTTTAAGCTTAGATGGGTGGGACATGAATCATTAAATATACCACTTGTTAAAAAATGAGATAATTCTCTGCTGGCAAAGGTGAGCTGGAAGATCCATGGTAGCACTTCTGCACTCCTGGGCATACAGTAGTCTCTCGGCAGGAAACTCCCAACTGTACAGCAAAATTAGTATGTACAAACCAGCAATATTAAATTTGCACACAAGTATTCTCTTTCAATATGGGAAAGAAGCTAAAATTCACAGAAACTCAGAGAGATCAAGGCCCGTATCAAACCCAGTGTATGCTTTGTTGCTATTCGTAGAGATAGCAGTACCATTCAAGTGCCAAGTTCCCTGCTTTGGTGGAACACAAAAGAAATGGAGCATGTGTCGGAAGCCCTCACATGGAAAAGGCAGCATACTAAAAGCACATCTTATGTGTTAGACCTTATCCATCCAGAAACACCAAAGATTCACATTTCTGAGTAAAAATTATTTTTACCACATTTGCTGATATTTTAGTATACTGGGAGTCAGTATTACCAGCTCTCCAGCCTTTCAGCAAAGACAATTAAAAGGCCAATGATCGTAACATTAAGAACTAGGATAAACGTGTAAGTCTCAAGATTCGGTCATAAAACCCCCTTTACATCATAAAGGGGGGAGCAGGGGAAAAAAAGGATATCACAAAGTCACAAATATCCACCCACATCTTTGTACATCACCTACACAACTTCCATTTCAAAATACTGTAGCACACTTACCCTTGAATATGAAAGTTAAACTGATTACAAATAAGACCATCTGGTTTAGTCTTTATTCTTCCCAAAAATAAAATACCACACATTTGCAGTGTGCTTTGTAGTTTTGCTTTGAGATCCCACTGAATTCATCACTGAATACATATGTTGAAAGAAAATTAGCCACCTCCTTTGAAAGGGAAGTGTTATTCTAGCTATACTGACCTATAAGAGACAGGACAATGGGTGTCCTGTGCTGACAGAAGCATGGCTTTCTTGGTACTGTATTGTATGGTTATATACAATCCAACCTATAGCTACCTCCCCTGTGAGCTTCAAAACACAAGTTGCTACTCAAGATTCATGGGTATGTTACAAGTTCAGAAAAATCTCACATTTCAAGACAGTGATGTCTACTCCTCCCCTTCTGGCAAGCAGCATGTTTATGGCAGACCTGAGTATGGGAATTATTTCACACCCTTACATACTTAGTGAAGATAAGAGGCCAGATGACAGAAAATACTCTGAAACAGCACAGAATTGGCAGTCTCAATATATTTACAGGCAAAGAAGCATATCACACCGTAATTTAAGTTATTGCTTCTTATGGACAAGTGTGGTATTCCTTGATCGAGACACAGGACTTGTTTGGTGTTCATTTTCCCCTTGTGAAGCACAGGACTACCGTGAGGATGTTTTTAAAATGAAGGTGTTGCCTCTGACTAGAACTATGTCTACTGCATGGTCACTGCCAACTGACCAACACAGCTGGTGACAGAAAACCCACATAAATGAATTTCCACAGGTGTTTTCAAACCCAAGCAATGCTCTTGTGCTTCCAGGGTCATTCTAGGCTTGGTCTATACTACAGGTTTTGATACAAGAAAACCTCCCATAGCCTTTCAGAATAGAATTATGGATACCAAGAATGCCAAATGAGGACCTAAGGCTGACCTTGTATCAGTTCCTCAGATAATCCAAGGTATTGCTGCTCTACCGTACTGATGGAAGCAGCAATGGACTCTTGTCTGCAGAACCACGCATCAGTGCGACTGCTAGTGGCATGCTATTCAAACGCTGCTCCTAAATGTAGGACAGCAGTAATAACTCCTGGGTCTTTAAACCAGCTACTTGCATCTGAATAAAGGAAATCAAGGTTTTTGAAAGAACTCTAAATGAACTAGAAATATGAACTACTGAACTTAAGTTGTAAACGTATTTATAATATTTACCTACTTAATCCCCAAGCCAAAAGCTATCTATGACCTCAGAGCACAGGACACCAAAACACTTACCTACCCCCTTTACATTATTACAAGTGAGTTTCTGTAGGCATGAAGCCAACAGTAAACATTAAATCAATTCAAGTGCAAAAGCTTTACTTTCAGAAGATAGCAGGAATTTAAAACACTGGAAATGTGGGCCTGCAGGCAACACCGCTATTTGAGTATTACAGGTGCTGTAATTCCTCAACCCTCCCCCCCCCGCCATGATAATCCAAGGCAACACAAATTCTCAGCTAAAAAGGAATCTGTACAGGGAAAGACTGTACATTTGATGTGACTACAGAATTGGAAGTGTGACAAAATGATTCTGCTTCCACTGAAAAACAAAACACAACAGGGCCCCACAGTTACAGGTTCAGCTGAAACCGATGATGCAAGCCCAAAAATGTAGGAATTGCACTGGCGATCAAACAATTATCTAGTCTGGACGTCTTCAGATTTGCAGCATAACAAAGGCATTTTACAGAGCAACATTCAGGAGAAAATGTTACCCAGGCAAGAACTGCTCTGCAAGCAAGATAGGAGAATTTAATAACATGCACTGCACTTGTTCTCCAGACAGCAGCAGTTGCTCCTGATCTTTGCCCTTTTTGATATGAATCACAGTAGCAACAGAGAGAAATATGTACTTAAAAAAAGAAAAGCAGAAATATGTCTGTACAAGAAAAATGTTCCAAGTGTTGTGCAATTTAACTACTGAAACCCACTAAAAATGATGTCACTAATAAATACTCATAAAATCTTCCCTGTGCTGGGAAATTCAGAAACTACTATGATTAATTCTTGATATAAAAAGTAAGCTTCTAAGCCCTGATATCTGTTCCAGTTTATTGTCTTCTTTTTATTGTCTTTTCTTCCCTCCCTTTTTTGGGGGGTTGTTTTTTTTCTGATACTTTATGGGAACTAATACTTATCCACAGTTTTACTTGGCATACCCTCTCAGAGACATCCTGTGTTTCACGGAGCCCTGGTTATACCAATATAATAAAATAATAATAAATTAAAGATACTCAGGTGCATTTAAAGAAGAAACAATACAGCACAAACCACACTGTCAAATGCTGGTCTCCAGACGAAGAGACCAAAGATGCAAAGCACTATGGATCCTGCCATCGATGAAACATTCAAACAAAGAAAAAAAAACCTTGCGCACGTTTTAAAAATTAAACGCAAATCCCACCTAGATGTTATCTCACCCGTGCCTATAAAAACCTCTTGCTGTGCCCACATTTGTAGTTACTCTTTTACACCTCAGGAGGCAGCCTGGAGATGAGAGTAGTACAATAAAATAATTACCTGAAACATTTTTAAAAAATACCCGTTAAACAAATTACCTTAACTGGCAGCACTTAAAATTCGTAATTTTTTTTTTTCCTATTTAAAAAAAAGTTGCATAGCTGTAAGATTTTGCTTTGCTGCATTTTTTTGTGTGTGTGTGTTTACTCACAAGCAGTAAAAGAGAAGTTTTAGTTAATTAAATAGCAATACAGTGTGCAGATTTCAACAATCCCTATAGCTTGATCAATATAAATTAGTTACCTGTCTTGGTTTTACTCTTTGGACTGCATTGTGACAAAGGTTTAGTTACAAAATTTTGAAATATAGTATTCCTATGCAGAGAAGTTTATGTTTTCAGTTCTTGAAAAAAGTGAAGAACGTAAAACAGGGTGTGAATTCAGTAAATTAAGGTCACACTATTAGATTATATTTAATTTGCAATTTACTCTTCTTCAGCCAATGAAAAGGTGAAAATGGTCCCACTTAAAACTGGGGCCATTCTCCTGCAAGGGTCTCAGATAGCATGTATTGAACGTCTCTGCTTCCACCTGAGGCAGTAGGAAACATGTCCAATAACCAACTTCTTCACAGAACCAGACGTTAGGCTGAAATTAGGAACTTTGGCCTTCAATACAAAATAGCGTCAGTAATGTCTATGGGGAGTTGATTGTTACATAATGTGCAGCATTTTCAAAATCCCTGTGAGTCCTTTGCATGAGTGTTTGCTGTACTGAGCATGACTGGCAAGTAACTGGTGTCCACAATGCTTTTTTCCATGTCACTGTCTGTCTTTGCCTTTTCAGCCACAAAGAACTGTGAGTCTCAAGCCAGGCACGCTGTGTTCACCAAGGGAACCTCACATCTCCTATGTTTTCTGATCAGTGGAAGCAGCTGTTGAAAAAGCAGAAGACAAAGTACCATCATTTCAGCTATTTCAGTGTATGACACACTCCAAACATCATGAGCACAACCACTGTGTTTTCCTTCCCCTTTTCCATAAGCCCCCAGTTATCACCATCTCTGCTGTGGACAAAAACCCAAATATAATTTAACATAAGGTTAGGCACACATGAGTATGTACAGAGACAAGTGTGTTCATAAACAGCATGTGGGCCTCTTCCACAATTCAGTTCTTGGGGGACAATACAGGAAACATGTTTGTTTATTAATTTTGGCTAACGCTGCCCTGAGGTTAAAACAATAACCCTTGTAGCAGGATACCTTTCGTCGAGGTTTTCTTTGCTACCCCTACAATAACCATAGCACTGCAACACAGCCCGCAATGCAGAATCACAAAAGAAGATGATACAAATTAACAAATAAATGCCAATTATCTTTGGATTTTATTGTAATTTAAATTGCCATCAGAAAAACAAAGCAAAACCCTCAGCTACCAGCCAGAATTTCAGACATTTCCATTGCCCTAAGAATTATGAAGATTGTTAGTGTGCTTTGCAATGCTTCGAGGCAGTAGTTTAATGCAAGTTTTTAAACTAGTAAACTAAAAGAATAAACCTATCCTTTACACCTTTGACACTGTTTGCAGATCTGGTATCATTAACACAAATGTAAGCTGGCAGAATGCGAACCTCTGTGAGATGGGATGGATAGAAACTTGTTAACATTTTTTATTTATATATATTTGAAACATTCTAGAATGCATTAACAAGAAAATGGTTTTCAAAATACTTACTTTCAACTTTTTCATATGGTTCCAAAAGCTTCCTGTCAGAAATAAATGCCAGTACTCATGGAACAATCCAAAATTACACAACTGTATTATTTTGTTTCATTTCCATGGAAAAAATACTCTTTAAAAGTTAACGTTGAAGCCTTATTGGCACTGACTTGCCACTTTCCGGTACTAGAACGGAATATATAATTTCAGACCATGCCATATAAGGATGCAGAAACCTTTTACATATTGCAGTATACATCAATACTTTCTGATCAATATAGTAGTTCTGAGATACAGTACCAAATTCACAAATTACAAAAAATAGCTTAAAGACTTATTTCAGATAATCAAGATACTTATTGTTGAAATGTACACATCTGAAAATAAATATTACCTAAAACCATGAATCTTGTCTTAATCTGATGGATGCTCAGGGCAAGATCTATTTACTTCAAACCATTCATCTATGCAGCTGTTGGATGCAAGACAAAAATGAAAACAATTGACATGAATATCTCAGTAACATTGAGCAGTAAGATATGAGTATAAACTGGTTTCTCATAATTTCAACAACTAGTAGGATTTTATATTATACAAAGAAGTATATGTACATATATGTATACATCACTGGAAAATTTAATAACCCCAAACCACAGTAATATTTGGATATTAAACACTGTTGAAAACCTGAGTTTCCCAAGTGTTAAAATTTTCTAAGGAAGCATTTTACAAGTTACTATCCAGCTTTTATACACAGGTTACTTCACTAATAACACTATCATCTGGCTTGTACCATCCATTGACACGTCCTGTAGTTACTTGTGAAAGAAGTATGAAACAGGTTTAAAAAGTGTTTCAGCTCTCATCCCCCTATCTATTAGCATTTGACAAAACTTACACACGCACAAACTAAGCCATGCTGTGCGCTCCTTCTCCATACGTGTGATTTTGCCTTATTTTCCTGTGGGCTTTTCATGCTGGCTAGAGGAAAGCACAGTAGGGAAAACTGACTTCAAAGACATTGGTGGAAAGGCAGAAAGATGTCATTGTGAAAACATATTTATGGCTACTGCTGTTTGGATAATTTTTAAATGAAAAAATAAACTAAGTTTTAGTGCTCCTTTAGATGCAATCTTCTGGAATGTTATATGCATCCTGAGGAATACTTGCCCTTTATGATATATGCAGAGGCAAGGCAGCCGTGCTATAGTATCTCCTTGCTGCAGCTCTTCCAGGCATATTGCACACTCCCCAGCATCTTTACTCAGCACATCCTCTGAAGAAAGAGTACAAAGTTAAATGGTTAAAAAGCAGACTGCTACAAGCAAAACGTTCTTTATTCAGAACATTAAGGACAACTACAGAAAATGCTACTTCTCCTGCAGAGAGCCCTGTCAAGGTGAGTATCAGTCACACATCAGCTGACTGAAGATCCCTGATGGGAGACCTCTTAGCAGCTCAAATTAAGATAGTTATGATTCACCTTCTTGCCTAAAGAACACATCCGCAGCTCAAAATGAAGTCCTATAGGAAGACAGCCATGGGGAGAAAAGGGGTAGCTGTAACAGTCAACAGCCTGTGTACCTTTGGAGTTTATATTCTCCCAGCAGTTCCCCACTCCACCACACAGGCTTCTCTGATCCGACCTTAGAAACCTGCGCTCCTCAGAAACGCAGTCACAGCACGCACAGGCTGTGCTGCCAAACCCAAGAGCTAAGCACTGGAAAAGTTGGGGTCCTTATACAGATGGTATATAACACTTCCAGGGCTTTGACTATTCATGCTGGGTGGAATTTTCCCATCTGTAACTTCTTCCCCATGTTTGGCTTTCAATATGGAGGTTAAGTTCAAGCCTGAACACAACATTTCTCCAGACAGCACACTGTAAGTAATTAACTAGGTAAAGATCTTCTTAGCTTTTAAACACTTAGCCTATCATTTGCTTCTGCTACTCTCTTACTCTCTTTTCTATACATCTGGCTTCCTTTTACCAGCCTTGCTGATACTCATATTTCACACCTTCAACCTCCTCTTCTCACCATATCAGCATGTTCTACCACCTCCCATCCAATCATTCCTCAATGTAAAGTATGCAACTGTTAGCAATAGGAGTTTTCCATCAGGGAAAGATCAGTGCTATATAGCTCCAATGACCCTAACTTCCTGGAGATATTATAGTTTTTGCATCATTACCAAGTCCCATCATAGAAGAGGAGAAAGTAGGTTACTAGGAATGCACAAGCATTGGCTTTAACGCAGAAGTTTCTGGAAAAAACATATTTTTAATAAAAACCTTCTCTCTTGGACACTTCTCTTAGCCAGAACATGGGATGCAGAATTTAGTCTTAGCACAAAGCAAAACAGGAGAACATGTTATGCCTCACTTGTAAGAATCAGGTTAAAAGTCCCAGTTAGATGTTACCTCACACAGTGCACAGATCATTTTCAAAAAGAAACCACATAGCAACCAAGCTGGCAATCTCTGGCAGATCAGAAAGGTGTACACTTGGCAAAACAAACCCAAGCATTCAAGTTTCCACAGTTTCACGGGAAAAGCCTCCCTTTCTTAACCAAAAGTAGCCTAAAGGGACTGTTTACAGAGATCATGGTTCTGTGTGACCAACAAACCACCAGCTCTACGCTATTGTCTCCAGTGGCTCCAATGCTCATCACTAAGGCATTACACATGAAGAGAGAGAGAGAGAGAGAGAGA
>JAAGNO010027880.1:49771-62371 GCA_033439905.1 Ceryle rudis
AGAGAGAGAGAGAGAGAGAGAGAAAATGACAGGCAGACAACTAAAAAGCTATCATGGCAGCAAAAAGTGAAATGAAAATAGGTCTACTTTGTTTCCCTTAGAATGACAGTAAGCTGCCTCTCAGGCGCTTGGGTTTCTAAAACAGTGCTTATTCCAGTTTCTGCTATATTCATTAATTATGCTAAAAATAATGTACAATGCCACATGTCTGACATCTTCATGAGGATACGTGAAGAATATCTAACAGGATTTGAACTGTTCTAAGGAAGAATATTTAAAATACAAAAATAAGCAATATATTTCCACCACAATGAAGAAAAAGCATTTTTGCTTTGGTAACATTATTGTATTGTATTAAGAAATTGCTTCTGTTGTTCTATCAGAAGCAGTAAACTTCCAAGAACATTAGAGGTACCTAAGAGACAAAGCATTTTAAAGCAGTACCTTAAGAACTCTTACCTGTCATTACAAAATCCTGACACCAAGAACAGCCCAAAAAGGGTGCTAGGGGTAAATACTTCCTTGAGGTTTTGTTTGTGGGTTTGTTGGGGGCTTTTTCCAATTATTTTTATTATTATTATTATTTAATTAATTACCTCAATATCTGACACAGGACATAAAGATGCTCCAGACAGTATTGTCCTACAGAGATATTAATCTTTGCTGGAGGGCCTCAGACACTACCCTCCCAGACCACTTCTTTGCACAAGTACTTGGCCAAAAGTCCTGTGAGCAGATCTTCTCTCTTCCCACAGTTAGGTTGCAGAAAAAAAGCACCATTAATAATTCAAGCATTTATCATATACACAAAGCATACTTATAAAAGTCATTTTTTACATGGAGTCACTTTATCAGATGCAGCTGGCACCCAAAACAAAATGGCACTAAGATATCTCCAGTGAATTAAACCCCAGCCTCCCTCCCTCAGCACCCTCAAGAAGGAAGCAAAATTAAAAAGCTGTCCAATAAAAATACAATTTATAGAGGAAAACATTCCTGGGAGCTGCTTTCCCATCATTCTCTATTGTACATGTCTGGCTTATCGTGTACTCCCCAGAATGAACAACACTTAGGTCTGAACTCCTGCTGAGCAATTTAACACACCGTTCTGCACCTTTTGGCTAACATCAGGGCAAGATGCCAGTTTAACCATTTGTATCTCCCACCAGTCCTGGTGTAAGTGTCTGAGACTCCTTTTCTTCCCTCCAGTACTCCCATACTCTCCTCAAGGGCCTTTAGCCTCCTTCTTGCAAATAACATCCCTACTGCACAAGTCCCAGGCAAACAGCTTGCCACCCTCCCTTGCATCACCCCAGGCTTTCACACCAGGATGAGCCACCAGGCACACACTTTTGGCTGGTTGTACCAGCAGGAGATGGTGTGAACACCGACCACAGCTGGCATGGACAGGGCCTCAGAAACGCGGTGGAGTTCTGCCACCCCAGCAGAAGACATTTTGTTAACAGGTTTCAATGCTCTTCCTCCTCTGAAATAATGAGGACTCGGCATTCCCTATTTCTTGTGTTAGCCTTATGAATCCTACCGGCTCTTGTGCAACAGAAAAGCATAAATACTGAAGGGAATAGGGTAGAAAATACCCAACTGTTATAAATCCTCATGTTCAACTTGGTACTGCACATTAACAGAGTTCAAAGTTATGTAATTATTCTCATAATTGATTACAGATGTAGAGTGATGACAGCAAAACCAAATCCTTCATGGACCTACAACCCTTTGAGTTTGACTCCCATTTGACCATTTTAGGTAATTCAGATCCCAGATAAAGAAGTGAAAAAACCTGTTAGATCTGGATCCGGTCAGAATTTGCTGTGTACTTGTTTCATTCAGCACTCCCCTGTACAAACACTGGCTTATACCAGAAGGAAGTCAGTCTAAGGGCCATTTAACACTGACTTCTAAACGTATCTGTTAGGAAAAAATGTGTAAATCATTTTGCACAGAATCACTGCAGTCTGAACATTTTTTTTTTAATTTTCATATATTCCTGCAGCAGAGTGATTCAGCCAATGCACACTATTTCTCTTAAAAAAAAAATAGTTGAAGATTTCATCAATGTGCTGTGATTAAAACATTTATGAGTGTATTAGCTAAATGAAAGTGAGAAGAGGAAATAAGAAGAGGCCACATTTTTCCATTTCACCCCCATGTGGGTACATACACAAACACTCGCCACGCCCCCACATCCATCTGCCTTGCACAATCAGGAGGTAAACACTCCCCGACCTTCCCAGCTATTTGAACAAGTACTCACTAGACAAAGACTGGTGTCAAAGACGAAACCTGGTGAAAGAGCATAGTATTTCCCTCCTGTGTGTGCTCAAGTACTTCTTCCTCCTCTCATCTATCCCTGGTTAATACTACTACTGTTTTAAATGCTGGCTGTGAGCAATTTTCCACCTAAAATTCTGCTTTTATCTTCACTGAAAAATAAATTCTACTCCACTCCTGCATTTATAGCAAAATAAATAGTACTGAATTAAAATACAATCATCCTGGCAATTTTGCACATCTTATACCAATTCAAAACTTCTTCAAGATTTTGAAGAAGATATCCAACAACTACCAAAGCTGCCAACTCAGCCATGGTTACAATTATAGGCAACTCCTGTGATGAAACAGTCTGTCTTTACACTATGCACTGCAAAAGCACATGTAATACATACCTTATGGATTAAGTTATTAAAACCTGTGCTACTGCTTTTTTGTTTTTCTTTTTGAAACATGGATAGATATAGCCCTAGGCTCATGAAACTCCAAGACGCAAATTATGAAAGCAGTGATAGTACTGGGGGAGATTATCACCTTATAGTTGCAGTATATTATTTCTCTCTAGGCATTCACTGAAAACAGAACACCAAGTCAGAAAACCTTTGATCTCACCCAATATGACAACTTTTAAAAATACCTGTATTTTTTTTCTAAAACTTAACAGCTTACATATCTATGGGAGCCGGCACTGCAGATAGCTTAACAGCGAATGACACCGTAAAAGTGCACCCTTTCAGGAATATGACTGAATCAGAACATACCTTGTGAACAGTATCATATCAGCACTAATATTAGTAAAACAAGAGCCATAAAAGGCTAAAAAGTATTAATGAAACTTCATCAAATAGTACATATTACCATATATCTTTTGCACATTCATTAATTTTTGTTGCTGAGTACTAAACCTCTCAGTTTAGTACTAGAGTCTTTGCTTGTTTTTAAATGGACTACATCAAGCTCTAGACATCTAGAAGCCAACATATTTCTTCATACATATAGCATGAATTCATCCACACTGCAGAATTTATTCTACACTTCTATTGATACCACTTTCTGAGACAATCCGAAGTTTTTCTTACACTGTTACAAAAACAACTAGACAAGAAGGACCTGTGTGTTGCACATGTAACTATTCGGCTGCCAGCAAGATATGTGTATGCGATTAACATACTGTCATTATATGCTACTGACTTGATTACTAAATCTTCCCAGCTTCTGCTGCATTTGTTCTCCCTCTCCATTCCTTTCCAGCTATCTCCTACTATGCTTTCCTCCTCTTCACACCCATTTTTCCCAAAATATAATTCTCTCTAGACCTACTTTTTCTACCACTCCTTCTATTCCCCATCTTTTCATTTAATTTACTGTTATATATAGTGCAGGCACTGGAGAAAGGAGGAAGAGATTAACACAACTAGCCACTATCTGATACAATAATAAGTTCAGCCTGCTTATTTGGGGTTAATATCCTCGGGAGAAATAGACACTGGGGTGAAAGGAAAAGGGATCATTATGCAGGGTGTGCTTCTCATGTACCTTGGTAACTCTTTGCAATCTGGTACTGGCTGCAAGCAAAAGTTTTCTCTCATAGTCTATCCTAAACACTAGGAGAGCAAGCAGTTTCTCTGGTGTTCTACCCATTTTTCAGTATTCTTGCTGCCACAGGAGGAACATCCTCAATTCAGATATTCTCCACCCAGCTAGGGATCATTCTTGGATGGCCAGGTCAGTCCTCCGCTGATGCTCAAAAACGGAGACAGGAAGACACTGTGAAGCAGAGATGGTTATTTACTGCTTAGAGCCCCTCAACAGCAGGAGAAAGATCATTCAGTTGTCACTGCAGAAGATGCTTATTTTGCCACTCAGAGCTTTCCAAGCTACAGGGTCTGTCAGCATCGAGCCAGGCAAAGCTGAGCCATTAGCTTGGTTCACCTATGAAGACTGCACCTTCACAGCCAGATGATAAAACTTGCACTGGCCTCAGTGAGGAACATCACTTCTGAAGAAGCAGTAGGTTACTGACCAGAAACATTTCTTATTGCTGTAATACAAGCAACCTCCTCCAGCTAAGATGCAAAGGGGAAGATTTTTAACACCCAGAGTTTTTACTTGAAGCACAGCTAAGCGTGTTTCAGGATTCACAATACCAGAACAATGAGCATATGGAAATTCAGAATTCAGCTCTCCTGACTAACTTCAATCCAAATTCCCCTTTCATACTGCTGAATACCCATAAGATAATCAAACAAGCACATGTTGAAACTTTTTGTGCACTTCTGAGAGGCACGATAACGCCAAACACCACTGTACAACTTGCTTGGCAATACCTAGAACTTAAGCAATCTAAAGGCACAATACACAAAACCATAACCATTCTAAAGCAAGCTAACCAGCCACAACAAATGTGACACTTCTTCTAATACTGATAAAGAGGTTGATGAATTTGAGGGGGGTGTTGTTCGGCACCTCAATCTTCATTCCTTGCAACGCGGCAGTCTGTTCCAATTTCCTATTCAAAGTCCAAGCATTATCCTTGTTCCCCCTGTCCCTCTCACCTTGCTCAGTGTTGGTCCAAGACTGAGATACCTATATACAAACAGATACCCATCATGAAAGATTTCCTGCACAAACACTGCCAACAGTCTTTGGCGCTCAATCCTCTTAAAACACAAAAGTAAAGGGGAAGGAACACACAAAACATAGTCAAAATAGCACAGGAATAACATTTGAAGAATAAGGCCAAAGTGGCAATACTTGTATTGCAACACCATGATGAGCTAAAGGGAGATGGCTGCAGAAGTTTCTTGTTTCTCAGCTAACCCAAAGTTTGGAGAATTGGATTTACATTTTTGTGGGACATTGTCAGCTTTCAGTAGCTAATTCTGAGAAATAACTAGATGCTTCCTGCTCAGACAGATAATGATCAGGTGTATAGTAGAGTAAAAAAACTACTCACTTTTTCTTGAATAAAGATAAAAAGTGAAATACTAGCAATAGAAATACCTTTTAGGGAGCGGCCTGAGAATAAAAGCCTGTATAGTCTGAGCTATTTGGATACCATCCTAATTAGGCAAACGGAGTAATAGAGAGGGGAGCAGGATTTGTGTACTAAGGAAAACAGTTCATTTGCAGCTATACTATCGTGCTCAGTGTAACAACTTTCTCAGTCCATATTTTTATTTCTGGTGGAAAGTGTTGGGGTAAATAGGTACTCATATAAGACAAAATTTATCAACCCAATTGGAAATGAAACTTACTGTGCTCACGTCTTGAGATTTATTGCCAGAGTGAGTCTAGGTTTCCAGTGATTCAAGATACGCTCTTCATACAGAGACAATTAACTGATTGACTCTGAAACACCAGCTTAAGCTACCATCTTTCTTACCAACTTTCTGTTTTACCAGTCTGCTTGCAGTTTGAGATGCCTTTGAATGTTAAATTGTCTCTATATAGCAAAATAACTTTCTCCTGTTGCACTAACTTCTAAAGATAAGTTCTGTTCACCACAGTCTGAGTACCATGTCAAATTGTAGTCTAGATTCAGATCAAAATTCTGCACCTCTTCACAAATGAACCACAAATACATAGTCTTGTCCTCCAGAATGTGATATAAAGAGACTTCGTGCTAGCCCTACCCACCCTGTACTAAGTCCCCCTTCCAGCTGAACTGATGTGTATTTGCGTTGCAAATGACCCAAGGGGTAACTTGTTTTTGAATAGTCTTCCTTGGCATGCTGTGTTTGTCTCAGAGCTTCCTCCCCTCCCTTCAGCAATACTATTCCTGGGAGATGAAAATACTTCTAAATACTGTCCCATAAGGAGGCAACTTGGTGTGAAATCCTTGAATGCAGCCATACCCATCATGAATGGCATAGCTCAGCACATACCTTGTGAAACAAAAGCTGCTTACTGCAGCACAGTGGAACAAGGAAGCTGCCTTTAGGCTGTTTTCTTGGTTTTTAATCAATATTACAAAGCAAAATATTTAAGGGCTACTTATATGTACCTGCCAAACTATACCACGACTAAGAAACTGCTATGATTGATGAAAAATCAATTTAGGCCTGTTGAGAACTTGGCATTGCAATCTAGAGATCCATTCCAAAGGTGGCTGAACCATTTGGTTTCCCCCTAAGCAGCAGGCAGATTTATCTACAGAAGCTTCTTCTGGTAGTAAATCACTCTGGAATCCGAGTTAATGATTTAATGAGGAAAATATACCATTGTGGTCAGGAGAAGGGTGAAGGATTCCTTTCATATACTGTGCAGAGACAGGTGTCCTCAAAGGGCTTTATGATCAGAAGGAAGACTTAACTGGAATGCTGTAAGTCTGTTAAAATGAGTGACTTTTCTCAATCAGAGTGGATGCTATCAACAGTGTTCACAAAGACTGAGGAAGTAAAATAGAGTGTGGATGTGTCAGAGTAGGTATAACAGAAGATGGTTGTCTCTGATTAAGCTGAAGGAAAGATTTAAGTTGGAAAATCTTACAAGCGCAGTATGTTCATGTGACTGTACAAAAGTATCTCCACTGAGGTTAGGAAATCCCTCGTGCTTTGGCAGCTTTTTAAAGCAACTGAGCTTATTTTAACCCCAACATGAAGGAAACCAGTAAGATTGCAGAACACTGTTTTTCCAAGCAGCAAGGCTTCAACCATTCACCATCACTTTAACTATGGTCAGAAGCCAGAGAAATTGATTTGCAATGATTTTCAGTTAAGAAGTTTCATCCTAGTAATGGTCTGCAACAAATTGAGAGTGTAACGGGGACACACTGGCCTAATGAAAACTATGAGAACTCTCACCTAACACAATGCAGGTGATGCGGACTCATTAGAAACTTTCATGGAAGAAAAGGGTAGGGCAATAGTGTCCCTGAAGAACAGAGGCAGAGAGGGAATGAAGAGAAGCAGCACATTTGCAGCAAGCTATCCCATTACCCTGAGGAACATGAGTTACTATTTAGAGGGTTGTTTTGAGGTTGGATGTAGGATTCCATTCAGTGGTTTTTTCACTTTGTCCTTTTTCAAGTTCCTATTCCAGGCTTCCTACAGGTGCCCTAAGCACAATAAGATTTGCCAAGTTCTTTTTTGAGTCTTTTAACATTGGCCAAATACCTGACTCATTTCTGTGCAAGCTTGCAGAGGACTTTGGTTTGATCTGATGTAAAATGAATGCATAGAGAGCACAAAGGACGATGGCATGAAAGATGAAACTATGAGCCTAGGCTCAAAACAGGAGGAGGGGAGGAAAACAGGTGTGTCTGACTAAGGCACTATTCTTAGGGAAGATACGATGCATTACCGAGAAACACACAATGAAAACACCGGTGCCAAAACTCAGTGTGCCTGAAGTCTGCTTATTAACCCCTGTGCCAGGTGCTAGGCCAACAGGGTGCTTTTCCCAGTAGGCTTGAGATCAGCCTTTTCCAAGTTAAAACTGAGTGTCTGGTATCAACACGCATACACAGGACAGGAACATAAATCACTGCATATTTTTTACTTGTCTGTCTCTTCTGTACACAGCAGACATACTCCTTTTTAAAAGCCATTCCTATTTTAAATGCCATTATCTTTGTGATATAGATGGAATGCAAGACATGTCTGAAAGCAAGAAGTTCTGATAACGTCAAATATTGAGTTATCTCAATATTTCTGCTATGCACTAATCCATGAACCAATATTTTAATTCATTCTAGTGAGCACAGATATACAGTATTTCTGGTGCTACCAGGTACCTACAGTACTGAACACATGGGTCTTTAATGTCAAAAAAAAAAAAAAAAACCAACCAAAAAACAACCTACCACCCCAAACCAATAAACCTTCCTTTTTATTTTAAGGCAAATAGCATCAATTTCTGGATCCCAGCAATTAAGTCAAATAAGATATCCACATAATTTCAGCAGTATTGAGCAATCATGATCATTCACAAATAAGAAAAGTGGGAGATATGTTTAAAAAAAAAAATTTCCCAAAGACAATTCTCCAGTATTTGTTCAAAGTTTTATGCATGTAATCTGACAGTGTATTTCCACAGCCGTATTAAAGGCTAGCAAAACTACTGGACACCATTATGACAGCAAAGCATTTCAGGTAATAAAGCCAGAGATTTAAACAGACTTCCTTGGAACTGGGGAGAATAAAAAGATAAAAGTGTTAACCAAACAATTCCTCCACCCATCTCTTCATTCTAAACAAATAAACATTATTTATGGGCTAAAAATTACGAGTGGATACTACATTACTGCTTAGCTATATGAAAGCTATCCAATACCTAATGTTACACATAAAGACTAGCTAATGAAACTTCACACAAGAAAGGAGGGCATAAGAACGTGGTAAACATGAAGAAAATTTGGTATGGTTTTAAATTACAGATAGGTATTAGTGCAGAGTTAAAACAGAAGTTATCTGAGGTTTTTATGATTTTTAACAAGGTTTCATAAGTGTTAATATAATTAAGCACTAAATCTAGCAATAGTGAAGTTTCAGCTATGTGTCAGAACTTCAGGCTATTTCTGCAGCTGAACAGATCTGTAGCCACGTGAGACAAAGTTACACAAACTGGGAAGCAAGGAGGTTCCCACAGGGAGGATACAACAGGCAAGTCTAGTATTTTGTACCTATGTTACTATATAATCAATGTAATTCCTGTCAATAGGCAATTTACAGTCGGTTCCAGAATCACTGGATTTTGTTAAAAATACTAAAAGGTGGTAATCTTTTCTCCTTTGTAAACAGGGATAATCCCCAGGTTAGAAGCGAGAGTACTCTATCACATTAACAGTGTTTCCACACTCTTGTTTACGAAGAGTTAGGCTTGTTCTACCACTGAAACCCTTGCAGAAGCTGGACTGACTACTTCTGTCATTGAAGGGTTGAGTCTGAACTCAGAAGCACATGTAATTAAAAGTTAGCAGGTTTTAAAGCAAGGTTTTAATCTGAAGACAAAAAAATAAAATTGCAAATGACATTTCAGGCAATGCTTTCAATTGATCTACCCTTGGGGCAGTTTCTGAGGAAGGAGGAGTGCCTCTTATTCTTTTATATTTCTTTAGAAAAAAATCCTGTGAATAAATTGTTGTACTTCCTGCAAAACAGTGAGGAATTTAGGGAAGGAAATACCATGAATTTCCTACACAGATCACTCAATCTCAGTGAGATGTAGTTTGGCATTTAGTTTTAAAAACCTAAGGATTTCAAATAGTTTTATTTCAAAATCCAGCCAATTAAACCTATTTTCTATGATTAAGAAAAGCTGTGTATTTTCAAGAGTTTTGTTTCTACAAGGCAAGTACAAAAAATAAGTCAGTTTGCTGCTTACAAATTAGCAAAATCTCATGGTTTTAGAAGTATCAGCTTTAAAAACTGCAGAATTACCATACAAAACTAGGAACATTATTTCCCCTGAAGCTAAATTCCCAGCAGTCACAAGACTGCAGCAGTTGCAGACACGATTTATGACATCCTCTGAATGACCTCTCAAAGCTAAAGACTGATTAAGTGTAAGACATGGAAGGTAGCTCCTGTCTGCTCTCATCACATGATGCAGAGTCACTGCACAGTGAGCGTTTGCTACCTAGTGAATAAAGCTGTCCCTTCGTTTTCTACCGCATGCAGCACTGTGCTGCCATTATATAAGAGAAACACAATGACACGCAGCGCAATATATCGGGTCCTCTTCTAACCCAATCTGTATCACTGCTGGTGTCACCCACAGATGTTCTTTGTGACACTGGCTCACAGGTTTATCTGTAACTTTCAAGGACGAGAATTGTCATTTTACTTTAGCAGCACTGACAGTACCAAAGCAAGACAACAGCAGTATCCTAAGTTAGGAAGGAGTAGCTTATAAGGAAAAGAAACAACTTGAGCTATTCAGCACATGAATGGTCCCATGTTTCTATTTCTTTCAGAAACATGCAGGCTTGTTCTATAGCTGTCAAAATCTTTACTGTATTTATCCAGTGTTACACATGTATGCATTTATATAAAGGTGATTCCAATGTACCGAGACAAAAATTGTTGTCCCGCTCTCAAGAACTGAATTGAGTGTGAGGTGATATTGTAGCTCTTTTGGCCAGGAGTGATGTGCAATGGCTCTGACACAGGAAGATCAGTCTAGCAGATTTAGGTCTGGCTCAGGGGAAAGTATGTAGAGAATCACTCAACAAATATTCTTCTTTCGAAAAGTTTGCTAAATGTGTAAGTTGAATTAATGACAAATCAGAGAAAAGTTTAAGATATGAATGTGTGTGATCTCTGCATTGTGTCCTCCCCAGCAGCATCCAAGTATGTGAACTTTACTTCATTACAGCAAGAAAATTCAGCATTATCTATTGAGCATCCCCAACCTGAACCATGAAAGTGAGCTGTCAAAGTTCCTTTACAAGTCTATTCCTCCCTTTCTATTACATGAAAAGTAAAATAATAAGCAATATTGACACCTCAACCACCACCACTAAACCTCTGAGATTGTATCATACCAAGATAAATGGGACAGTCTGCAGTTCTGGGAACTGCTATTTCAGACATTTGAAACAGTTCCCTCTCAGCTACACTATGTTCCTTACTTCACAGCCGCACCATTAGAAATACACATCTTTCTTTTCTGGCTCTGTAGCAAAGGGCTGATAGTTTGTGGGTGTGGAGAAAAGATAAAGAGACTGCAGCCTGTTTAAGTGCTGCAACTCCATGCTATCACAGACTGACCCAATTCATCCAATGACTGAGGCTGAAACGGGGTCACCAAAGCAGGTCCTTCCCACTTTAGGAGGAAGGTGCGCATTGAACTAGAGTGTGGTTCTATTTAGTGACATTTGCCAGTATTTCTTTTTAAAAAGAACAACCTCCCTCACAACAAATCCAAACCATAACAGACTGCTTTTGCAGTGATGCTTTTCTGTGGGGTACCAAAAAACTGTTGGGAGGACAGATTTGGGATGACTGGAAGGAAATACAGCTTTAACAAACAAAAGGGAGAAAGAGCTAGAGTTTGCCACTGTTCCTCTTGGCAGCCTGGTTTAGATGAGCAGCTCTCCGCGGCCTGCAATAGTGAACACCAGTGAAAGTTTCCTCCCTGTTCAAACATTACCAACAATTTCCAAAGGGAGGAAGTACAAACTAATCAACGTATTTTAATCAAGTTCTTAAAAAACAAATTCCCTCCTTAAAATTGTAACAATGATTTGAAAGACAAGCTTCACAGGATAACAGCTTCACAAATGTCTGAGATTAATAGTAATGTTCTACTGTCACCACATTAAGTAAAATCTCAAAGTCCAAGAGATGTTCAGCAGTTCTAATTGTTTTCAAGAACTACTGAAGAAAACTGTTTTAAAGCATCAGGGAAACTGAATGAACCTCCTATGTACTCTGGAGGATGTTCACGAGTACCCAAGATCAAAACAATAGTAAATGTCACTATTTTAACTGCAAGCACAGAGTAAGTGTCTGTTTACATGTCCTGTTAAAAGTACCTTATAAAGTATGCTCGTCTCCCTCCCCAGTACCCCTGAGGACAGAGCACAGAACCATCTAGGTCAGAGAAAGAAGCTAGGAACTTTTAGCCAAAAATCTTGTTGAACTCCAAAAATGGAAGAATTTTAATTGGGAATTTTATACAATGAATAAGGTAGAATAAAAGAAGCGATTTGCCTTAATATTATTTTGTACTGCTTTACTGAAAGTCTAGTCCTATTAAAGGATGAGAACAAGGAGGAAGGCTTAAGCTTTCCCAGGCAGACTGGCAAAATGCCCTTTTGCTAGGTCTTTTAGGGTATGATCTCAGGCACACTGACAGAGAAGTGAACTTGAAGTGAGCAATTTTTTCATTCCAGACTGAAGTTTTGAGTGCAACACTGTTGACAGCATCAGCCCTGCTAAGCAAAATACTCTCCCTTTTTTTGTGCACAGACGCGACCAAGAAAATCAAGTCACCACAGTGGACAGAACCACCAGAATCATGAATTTCAGTGATCCAAATGTTAAGGTGGGCTTTTACTAAGCAATATAAACTGAGTAAGTTCTAGCACAAGTAGCTAGCCCCAAACACGTTGAAACAGCCACCAAGCAACAAAGCTTGTAACTTGTATTAGAAAAAATTAGATCAGTTCTATTCACAAAGAATGCTTCCAAAATATTTTTATTTAGATCACCGAATCACAGACTATTCATGGTTGGAAAGGACCTCCTAGATCACCAAGTCCAACCATACCCATAACAAAAAAAACCACCTAAATACCCTGATCAAACACGACTTCAGAAACACAAAATAACCCCTACATGCCTGCCACTGGAGCACGTCCTG
>JAAGNO010027880.1:62471-96791 GCA_033439905.1 Ceryle rudis
TGCTGGCTGGCCCTGATCCCTAGGCTGCCCTGCAATTGCCGTGAGAGCTCACTCAAGATGATCCTCTCCATGATCTTCCCTGGTACTGAAGTCAGGCTGACGGGCCTGTAGTTCCCCGGATCCTCCTTCCAGCCTTTCTTGTAGGTAGGCGTCACATCAGCCACGCTCCAGTCATCTGGTACCTCCCCTGGTGACCAGGAATGTTGAAAAATGATGACTCATGCTAATCTTCACATCTCTACTTTTGATCAAAATGCATATGTTATGGCTGTCATTTAGAAGTGGAAAACTCCTCTAGCAGGATTATTGCTCATGTAGATTGCAGCTCAGGATTCTGACACTCACTCACATGCAGGTCTCAGCACGTGGCAGTATCAGCATTTCTCTTTCCTCACAAGACAAAATTTAACCCAATACCTCAAACTGATTTAGAATAAACAGTGTATTTAAATCCTTGTGACAAAACCCTGCTTTGCATCCTTGCTGATCTAAATCAGTTGCAGTGTGGTGGCCTGAGTCACTTAGAATCAAGTTAGAAGGCATGGGAATATTTGGCTTGCTGTGCTTGATGTTGATATACCCCAGAAGACAAAGCAAGTTGCCAGAAGAGCAACTCATGTTTTCCTTCCAGTATTCCTTAATTTTCAAAAGTCTAACAGTTTTTCCACATACTAATTCTCCATTCAAAACAGAGGTGGATAAACTTTATATATATAATTATATATGTAATCCCTGCTACCTGTGATTTTTTTTATCCTCTGCTATTTTTTTGGTGTAATAGGGCTAAAAAAAAAGACAGTGTAATTTTAAAAGAATAATTGTAAAGTTGTTACCTTGAGTAAGGAAAAAAGGTCTAGCAGCCCAAGCACTGGGTGTCTCAACATTCTCTCTCTGAAATTACACTGGGAAAAGTTCTTCCCCTTAAAATGAACCTCAGTAAATATGCTGGCCAATAATCAGAGCCATATCTGCAGTAACTTGCAGAGTAGTCAGAGTGAAAGCAGCACTAATGTCAAAACAGCACCACCCCTGAGCAAGTGGCTTTGAGGAGACCTGCTTAGAAAGTTTCCGGTAGATCAGTGTTCCAACACAAAGTGCTGACTTGATGAAACCCAAAATATTCCACAGGAATGTGCTAATTCAGTCAAAACTTTTGAAAGAGGACAGGCTGGCTTGCCGAGCCAGTCAACCAGTCCAGTGAGCTGACTGGCTCTCCCCAGCTCCCTGGGGTCACTGGCTTCCCCATCTGGCCAGGCACCAGGCTGCTAGTCCCTGCTCTCAGTGGGGCCTATTATTATTATTATTAACATTATTATCATCTTACAAAGTGTTCTGAGAAACAAACAAAGGAATTTTAAATCGAAACCCAGAATTACTCCCTCTGCCTTCTCGATTTTTGTAAAGTACCTTCCAACTGAAAAAAAGGCATCAAATGCTTTAACCACACAAAATGCACAGTAATTTTATTCAAAACCTAACCCAACAGACAGGTCTAATCATCACCAGGGAGTTAAAGGCAAGTTGCTTCCAAAGCACCGAGTAAATTCAAGTACATGCTCCTGCTGAACCAGAACACAGCACTACCCTGTAAGCCACATCTTTCACAGAGTAGCCCCTAAGTGGGCTCCCTGCATAAATCATCATGGAAAACTTGAACAAGATTGTGCAAGGGACTTCACTGAACACCTTGGAGGAGCTCAAAGGCATAGGTATGGCCATGTAATATTTTCATAGTGTTTTTCAAAAAAAACCATCTGCCAACAAGCAAGTAACACACTTTTTTCATAATACTGGTTTTTGGTAACCTGTGACTAACCAGTACATGGGACCTGCTCTGGCTTCTCAGCAACTCAGTAACAGCATGAAGAGAGTTTTTAATTGCTAAAAAAAGCAAGTCTATTTAAGACAGTAACACCAAACACCACTATGATTTGGAACAATTCCATTCCTTTAACCAGCTTTCGTATCAAAATGCCTAGATATTGGTTCATGTGTGAGCACCACAAGTAGCTTAAGAGATACTTAGAACAAAGTTCCACAGAGAAAAGAAAGAGCTCTTTTTACATGCCAAACTGAGTCAGCAATGAGATCTCTGTTACAGGCAAGTCACATGATTTTGAAAGAATACAGCTAATAAAATGTACTGATTTATTTATATGAAAATCAGCACAACTTCCAGCATAGAACTGGGACAAATATGTGACCATTCTCTTTCAGAAAACACATGTAAATTAGACAGCTGCCAGAGTTTGCAGTTCACTGACCCTTCCCACTGCCAAATGCAATGCACAAAGGTACCTCAGAAAGCAATTAGAGATTGGCTGGAATGACTCATTAATTTTTTTAAACTTCAAATCACAGCTAAACAGTCTTACAACATTTTTTTCTGGGGAATACTGTATGTCTCAGACTCACATTTGGAAAGAAAGAAGGTTTGTCTTCTCAGAATGACAAAATACATACAATTTGCTCCCATTTGTTTCTCAGAAAGAACAACTAGTGCATTTACAGTATCATGAGCAAACACATCTAGAACAGAACTAGACATAAACACCATTCAATCCAGCTGCTTGATTTTTAATCATCTCATCACTGCAAAGCCTAAGGCTCCCTTTAAACTACTCACAACACAAAATTCAGAGAGAAAAGAAGGTGAGGGCAAAAAAGGGAAAACACCACAAGTAAATGATGCTTACTTGGCTCTATTTCAGCATGTATGGCATAAGGCCAGTACAACAATGACAAAGTGAAGCATAAATAGATGCCTTCCACTTTGGAAGAAGGTATCAAAAGTTGACAGCAGTATTTTTTCTTCTCTCAGGGAAAACTTGAGATGCCCTTCTTATGGCTTACGACAAAAAGGCAGATCCATCACTGATCTCTTCATCATGGCAAACAGCAAAATATACAAAGAAAAAAAGTGCATGTATATAGATATTCATATGCAATTTGGGGCCGGTAATCATGGCAGCACTCAGTCACCAGTCTGCTAGTTAATTCTCTTTCATTAGCCTCATTAAAGAGATACACCACAGAGTAGCAACTGAGCCCTGCACAACTTTGAAGCCATAGCCTCAATTTCTTTGTGCTGCACTAATTTAAATAACCAGCTGTAGGCTATAATTTAAGATTTAGTCCACGACTCCAGGAGCTAACCAACTGGAGTTATAAGGACCAATGCACAATTCTATCAAGTGTTTATGAAAATGAGACCGTACTTCTAAGTGTTTCTCTCAAACCAGTCTATGTAATTTAGTAGCTTTCTCCTTTCAGGTTTATATAACCACTTCCTAGAATGAGGTACTGAAGCTCTCTATGCACACTCCTAAATTGAGATACAACACATTGCTGGTAAAATCTCATATTACATTGTCCACAACTGCTTTTGGTCATGTGGCAAATTATCCGGAGACTGGCTTCAGGTGCCACTCACAGGGTTTACTTGTGCTCTTTTATATGGCAGTTTGTTGACTTAACCGACTACACAAAGATAACAAGATGGCCCCCATTTCACTCCAGTGGGCAGCATCCCATCTCAAACAGTACAGGAAAAAAAAAAAAAAAGTCTGAATGTGGCATTGCTGTGATAGAAATGAACATCACAAATGATATTGAGAGGTCATGTTATGTAATTGCCGTATCTTTGGAAAAAGTTAGTCAGCTGAGGGAGCTGGCATGTACATGTAGGAAGCAGCAGGGGCAAAGGATTTCAGTCAGTAAACATAATTTGTGCACATGCCATCAGATGGATTACTGTCAGAGCTTGCTCTCTGCCAGCTTGCCCCCTCCCACTCTACCCTAAGTGATTCCAAGTGTGTTATCCCTCCCTGACCTGGGTGACCAGCCTGCTTCTCCCTAATGCTCAACACTACTCAGTACACAGATTTTTAACAACTTGTCTTGGAAAATGCTCCATCCTTAATTGAAAAAGGCAAAAGAAAGAGGAACAAAGCCCCCTCTGTTAGATGGAGTCAACCTTCTCAAATATATGTGTGGTAACACCAGGAGAAAAAAAGTATTTACTTTTCCTGAGTGCTGTGCTTTGAAATGGATTTCACAACTCTACGTATATGATTTCAAGTTATTTTTGCAATTAAGGGCCAGCATTATTGCTATCCAGACAAAGAATAAGGTGGGCCCAACCATCCTTCAATGCTTGTTCCACTAAAAAAAAAAAATCCAGTGTAGGATACCATAGCAGGAAGGTGCTAGCAGGGTCAAAAAGCCCGTAACACTGTGGGCTATTTATGCAATAAATAACTCATGTTGGAAGGGACCTCTTAGACTAAGTTGTTCAGTGCTTCATTCAGTCAATTTCTGACCCTCTTCAAGGATGGAGGTTGCACAACCTATTCAGGCACCTGCTACTGTCTTTGACCACACTCATTATGAGGCATTTCTATCTTACATTGAATCACCTTTTTCTCTGATGCAACTTGTGACCACTGACTCTCAACATTTTGCTGTGCACCTCCAAAAAGAATACAACTACTTCTCTTCTACAATTTCTTTCTAACGTTCTGTTCTCACATCGTCCACATCTAATGACCGGTGAGCAATAAGCTCATTCAGAAGGCACTGTAAGATTTCCCAGTGGTAGGGCAGCTCTGCCAAAGCAGGCATTAAGATTTCAGTAAGATGTTTCTAATTCCTAGTTTTCTGAAACCTTTTCATGTGCTTGCCATAGAAGAATCAGCCTAAGCCACAGTGATAGAAAGGTTTGATCCCAATGGTGGCAAAAGTCCTGTTTACCTTGCATCAAAGGTTGCATAGAAGGAGTAGTAGGGAAAAAACAGAGCTACCACTGGTAATTCATTTGACATTGGCATGTTTCACTAAAATAACAAAAACACACTTATCTACCAGTCCTTATGAAGTACCACATACACAGTTAGCTGAAGGAGAAGCTGAAGGTTCTTTAGCTTCTTCAAGAAAGGGTCATTTTCTTGAAAAGCATGCAAATGCACAGTGCATCAAGTAATGGTCCTGAATAACATCCCCAAGAGACTTGACTGACCCACCTCACTACTCAATGTCATTATCTGGGAGGAGACTTAAGCTACATGTAATTCAAGTGGACGCTAAATGCACACTGACCACTATCTAATCTTGTAGTAAAAAAGTGGAATAAACACACCCAAGTAAGAATAGTTTTGTATTTGCAGAACAAGTCAACAGTGTAAACTATATTGGCATGCAGTATTCTTAGGAATTAATTTGAAAAAATAAACTACAAACAAAAAGCATACTTAATTTCTGAGTCCACTGAACCAGTTACCAGAGAATCTTATTAAATAATTATCATCACTCTAATGTTTAAAATGAATGAATAATTATCAGCTTACTTCTTTCTTACCATTGTAGGTTATCCTTGGTTTTGTCAAACACATCACAAGATGTAAATCCATTTCATCAGAAGATACAAATTTTGAACATACAGGGCACTTGAATCCTATGGAAAATAAAAATTTCTAAGTGTGAGTACACAACCACATTGCAAATATGTATATTAAGCCAAAAGCTATTATGCACATGTTAAAAGGAAGAAAGAAGAAAAATATCTGGCAGCTTTTCAGTTTTGACTTGATATATCTTACATGACTATAACTCTCTTTATTTAAAAGATCACAAAATGGACTGTTGTTTCTGAAAATTGATCTGTTGCCCATTCCAAACATGTCAGCACCTCTGGAATGCAAACTTTCCCAACAACTCTAGCTCTCTAAGAACAGTTTAAGACAGGAGCAAAAGGATAATAAATCTCTACTAAAATAGAACTTAGAAAGCTGTAGAGAGCACAGCCATTACAAACTGAACTTGGGCAGGAACCCTGAATTAACATCTTCAGTTTTACCAGGAATAGCACTGAAACTTTAACAAAGGACCTCAGTTTTACATCTCATCGTGCAAGCTGCAGCATCTTTTACCAGTCTGGTGCACAGGGAAAACATTAACTCAAGGCTGTCACCTCGCCTACCGAATCACTAATATTTCCTGTAGCGCTGAATTTGTTTGACTTCTCTCATCCTAGCCAAGCATGACCTTGTTTAGCTTGTGAGGTCACAGCCTGAAGCAATATGGGGTAAAGAATAATTAAGACAGTCTGGATTGTGATGCAACTGCATAATAGTCCATGACAAAACTGCTTAATACTTTAATTTATGTCATTAGCAAAGACAGCAGTCTTCCAGTTAAAGGACAAGATTGGTTGGACAAGTTTTACAGTCCACAGAAAAGTCTGACCAATTTTGACCTGATGAATAATTAACTAACACATAAGTGAGACACAAAAAGCCACCAACAGGGATCTTGATGTGTAGCAGCTGCTAAGGAGTACACCTACAGGACACCATACGGCAAAAATATCTAAATCCACACTTGGTGCAAAGGAACAAATTTTTTCTTTGAAGTTGTGAAAAGTAATGGTGCAGGCAACAAAGGCAATTGCACCTTCCACCAGCATCAACACGCGGGCCTGCTCCCACATGGTTTAGTTTGTCGCCGCTTACTTCTGTACTTCTAACCTTGGGAGTTCACAATGAACCAAGCCAGTCAAGGATGACAAACAACTTGATGCTGCACTTCCAAGTTACTGGTGCCTGAGATTTTTGATCTTTACTGTTAATTATTATCCAGATGTAGCTCAAGTGACTAACCTGAAGCATTAGCAGTTGATAGAAGTAATGCACTTCATTTATCAGGACAATGATTCTTACTTCTGCAGTGCAGCTAATAGGAAGCAAGTCAGATCAGACAACTGGTAACACCCATGACTGAGCAGCAGCAGAATATGTACTGGAAACCACTTCCTGAGATAAAGTACAGTTCTGATTCTTCCCATTTTAGTCATAAGCAGTTCATACTTTATTTCTTCTTGTGTCAATCTTACACTTCTATTTAATTATTGCTCTTTCCTTATTTTAAATCCTCCTCCCCCAACCCACATCTTTACAGACAACAATTAAAAGCACATGATCATAAGCATACAACACCCAAACACATCTTTTGGGAGAGGGGGTGAAAAAAACCAAAAAAAACAAAAAAGACAGGATTAATTTACTTCTAGAAAGCTTTGTCAGTGACCCTTCAGCTGCCGTGTAGCCTCCTTCCCCCAGGTATCATCTCAACACAACTGTATTTGAAATTCGCATCTCAGTCCTCCAAACACCCAAACCCACCCCTAACTGTTTTTTCACATTTTTCTTCAAAAACTGACCCAGGGTAAATTTGAACCTTTATAAGCCTAATGCAATTGATTACTATTAAGTCTAGTCAAAAGCTACTAAGACTCATGCATTCCTCTCATTTATGTGCTTCTATAAAGCATAATTAACAACATTTCTTTATGTGAAAAAGCACATAACTTCCTTATACAATGCAGACTAAGTCCTGCTGTGCCAGAAGGAATTGTTTGCATTACAGCAAGTTAACATTTATGTTCATGGCTAGTTAAGCACTGGGACAGTTATTAACACGTTCCCTCTGCTTTCTGGACAGAACCCTTCCAGCTTAGTCCCTAGGGTCAACAGCACATCTAATTGGGAGTGACAGGGGACAGTAAAAACCATCAATAGGTCTTTAGAACCACTGCTGAAGAGAATGGTGTTATTTAAGAAAGTACACGTCCCAGGAATGCTTGCAGGGAATATTTAAATCCAAATAAAACAGTAGGGAGAGTTTGAGTCCCCTAGTGTGCTTACACTATCTGCCCCTAAACCAACTAAACAATCTGCATTCTAGCCATCTAGCAAGTATTTTATCAATACAGTATCTTGTGGCTTGTCCAGTGTCAAGGGGGATCTGAAGGTAATACTTAAACAACTGCATATACCCTCCTGACACAGACATCTGACTGCTGTAGCTCTACTCAGCATGCAGAAAGTACACTGAGGAACCCAAGAAGTAGAAGACATCACACTGAATTAAGAATTATGAACCCACTTAGCTGCCAGTTGTAAAGTTATCTTTGTGGAAAAGACATTTTTCCAGTGACCAGCATCAGCTGCATGCCAGAGACTCACATAAGCACGGGAAAAGAGACTTGAGCTTCTAACACTTGCTGAAACATTTTTCAAACAGAAGTGAAATCTGACTTCTTTTTCCTTCATAATTTTTGCTGCAACAGTCAGCTCCTGGAATTAGCCATCCTCCCCAGGAGATGCACAGTGTGTTTTGTGTGTAGGAAATTACCATTTCCAGCTCTTTAGTAACCCCAAAGAAGAAATTATTTTGACTGTAGACACAATATTTACTTTACCACTGTGTCCACAAGCCAGTTAAAGTCCTATTAAAAAAGATGGTATTTTCCCACCTTTCCTCAAATCAGAAGGCAATAGTTTCATGACCCAGTTTACAATTAAGTACTCCGTAAGAACAAAGACTCTATTGTACCACTGCCCAGCAGGCTAACAACATTTAAGCCTATGTTTGTTTTTACCACCAGTCTCAAGGAACAATTCCAGTAACTTGAAGAAAGTTTCACATGATGTTAACAATCAGCAACAAGTCAAAAATAACTTCCTCTCTACATGCCTTGTTTTACTGAGTTTTGCAGATAAACAATGCAGTCTCAGACAACTGAACAACAAAGTGGAAGTAGTCACCAAATGAGGTAGCATCACATGAAGTGTCCTCAAAAAAAACCAAAAAAAAAAAACCAAAAAAAACCAAACCAGCTCTAGCTGACTTTTACAACTGCATGCTTAAGAGGCAGGGAGACAAATTCATACAAGCTGCCATCATTTAGCTTTACAATCCTGACTACAGTACTGAAAGTTACACATTACCATACCGTACACAAAATCATAATCCCAGAAAAAAAGTGCAATTACAAGAAAAGAGAGACAGAACAGAAACCTGCAGTACAGCTATAAGAAAAATCCTAAGGTGGCACAGAAAGTTTGAAATAACTAAACCTGCTTAAGTAGCAGGAGCTAGACATAAAGAGGTGATTTTTCTCTCTCTTAAATGTATCACTTTCTTCAGACTTGGCTAACGAACCTCCAGTTAAGCCAAGAAATCTCATCTTCTCTCACATTCATCTACCATACTCAGAACTTTCATCTCTGGCTAGCCTGAAAATTATCCACAGGAATAGGCTGATGGGTGGCCACTCTGTACCAATTTCAGTCTCTTCTTGACATCTCACTGCATTTGCCTTGTTTTGCAAACATCGGACTGTTTACCTTGCAGTTCAGTGCATAGCAAAGCAAACAAAAAACATTCAACAAATAAAATCCCGGACCTCTATAATTTTTGCAAAATCATATTGGCTCTCATTCCAGATTATCTACTTTGTGGTGGGAGGAAAAAAAAAAAAAAAAAAAGAGGAAGGAGTTAAGAGCTTCCAGACAATACAGTGCAGAGTGTCACAGAAGTGCACATAAAGGAAACATGTGAAAGAGGTATTACACTAGCACAGAAAAATGAATGATCCTTTTGGTCAGTATCAAATAGTTGGAGCAAGAAGTAACCGTGAATAAAAGCCAGCACCCAGCAAAAGACTGTATCAGCCTGATCAGAGTAACCTTTCAGCAGAAAGCATCTAAAACGGAACACTGACAAATCAAAACTGAAAGTATAATGACACCAGCTGTTATTTTAAAATAAGTGTGCAACATATTAGTAATTCTGGATTTTGTATCCTTGTGTTTTCGAATAAGATGGGTACATCCATCTTGGTTTGCATGTAAAGAAGTCATAAGAAAAGATAAATCCATGCATACGCATACTTTTTCAAAATGTATTTGACAAAAAGAAGCCTCACAAATGTTACTCAAGTACTTGCACTTGTTCTTTGTTACTTAGAAAAATAAGTACAGACAATCTGGAAGCACAGCATCCAGTAAATATGGCGGTATGAGACTATGCAAGAGTACTTACTGTCACACAAATAAAGCCTGCATAATGATGCTAAAACAAAACACCACAGATAATCCCCTCCCTCCAATAAACAGAAAAGACCTAACATAATCAGAGGAACATGTTCGAAAGGACCTCAAGAGGTCACCAAGTCTATCCCATTCTGAGAAACTGGGTTAAATGTACTTACAGGATTTAATCTACCCTTAAAAATCAACTAGTGAAAGATATTACAGACATCCTAGACAACATACAATGCTGATCAGCTATTCCTAGGGAGTTTGAAAAATCTTCCCTTCTCTCTAATCTGGCAGCCTTCACTTAGAAAACAGGGTGATTACTTATGTGTTCAGTATACATGGAAAACAGTTGGTAACTGTCCTCAGTATAAAAAAAAAATGTTCGCACTGGAAAATGTGTGCACCTTCATCTTTTGCTCCTAGCCTGAAAAAAAACCAAGTTATTCTAATCCTTCCTCACAGGCCCTGATGCCTGAACCTTTTATTCCTATTGCTGTCCTCTGGAATCTCTCCAACTGTAACATCACATTACCAAAGAACTGGGCAGGGCTTTCAAGTTAAGACTTCACAAGTCCTAAGCAGAAATTAATAGTCACCTATCACATCATTCTGTTCAACTAGGTGTTGAACATCTATATATACATCTATCTATAGAGATATCTCCTTCATACGTGCGTATAAAGGCACATACATTTTAAACAAACCAACAGACTATTGGCCAATTCCTCTCATGATCCATAGCAATCTTTAAATCTTCAGCAAAACTGTTACTAGCCAGGTCACAATATTCAGTGGTATGTTTTATTTCTTGTCACACTGAGTAATTCTCATTTGTCTTTTTTAATCAATTATAAACACTTTTCTAACATGTTAAAAACAATTATGAACACAAATTTTGCCCTCGGTAGTGCTTTCAGATCTTACAAACTTAGCGTATTTCCTTTTAAAGTGCCGAACCTTCAAAAAAAGATGATTGAAAATGGACCCAAAGTAGACCACAGTGAACCTTGATTTAAATTGCTCTCCTAGAGCAGCTACAGGATTTTTTTTTCCCAATTATTTCAGCATCTACCTACTTTTTTCACCTAGACCATATTCTCTAAGTCTGTTAATGAGACTATAAAGCAGAAGAATAGCATAAACATTTCATTAAAGTCAAACTATAATGCCTCCAATTCTTCCACTTCCCTTTGTATTCAACTGTGTAGAGCACTATGAAGTGAGACTGGAAGAACAGCATAAAACCAGATGGAAATAATTCAGATTCTCAGTGAAGTAACAACAGTCCTGGTCAAGTCAAACTTCTGTTATTCCCTTCTTCTGTAAACTAATCTGTAAAAGTTAAAGAAAAAAAAAAAAACACAACCAAAAAACACTGCAGTAAAGACTGCATTGGTCTATCACAGTTATGTGGCCACAGAATTCTCTCTTCTTCTCAAGACAGCTGAAATGGAAAGACAGAATGAGTAATTCCTTAAACTTAAAACCATGAAGCTTTATACAAGAAAGCACATTGTTTCAACACAGCTAACATCTTACCTGACAACTTTACCCTTACCATCAAAGGGAATATGAAAATTACTTCACACTGAATTCAAGAACAGAGAACTGACTTCTTAAGTTAGAAAGTAAAAGAAAAAATAGAGCATTACCAATTCCCAGGGAACCCGCTACAGGATAATTTCTAGGTGCTGTAGCTCCAAATACAAGTTGCTACTTGGCAAAAGTTTGCCATTTTATGTACAGAAGTTTTTTATAATGGGAGAAAGTGTCTTGGTGAAAAAATACATCTAGTTCTATAGTTTCCATCTTTCCTTATGCTGTCAATGGCCTAAACCAGGAGAATACAGCCCCATCTGGAAAGACTTCTGGAGATGAAAAGAAATAAATAAATGCTCCTCTCCATTTGGGAGAGAACAGGAAATTGAACAGAAGTAAGGAACACAGTACAAATGTTCCAGACTGTCTTTTCTAGGAAATTCAACCAGGATAAGCAAAAATAATTTCTTCTTCTCGGCACTTACTGATCTTATGTTCATTATCTAGAGGGGTTTTCTTTCTCACTTTTGTGTCATAAAACTGAACTAAAACCACTTGTGAATTCCTTGAGAAAATCAAGGGCTTTTCTCTTGTATTTTCCAGTTTAAAGCTCTCCCCACAGCACTCTCTGGGAAAAGGGAGCTATATAAAACAAGGAATAAAAACCAGCATGAAACTTATTTCAGTTCAGGAGCCCATAAAACAGTTAGAGAAGTTATATTTGGATAATACTTCATCTCCTACGCAAAAACTTATGAAAGACAGAATCCTACTACGTAATTTCTTTAGCTCCCTTCATCTTGGTAATTGGGAAAGTGAGATCGTCAGTAGTAAACATTGAAAAATAATGCAGTAGAGTGAAGAAGATAAACTGAACAATACACATTTTCTTATTCACAAAGAACACCTTTAACAACTGCACAACTTCAGGTATCTAATACCAATGTAAAAGTAACATAGGATGACAATTGTGATTGGCAGTTGCACATTTTGGCAAGTGTCAATATAAACTTAGGTTAGGAGCTGCATCTTGTAGATTTAAAGGTAAAAGCAAGCCTCAGTTTTCGTGTATGAAAGGCTCCACCCACAGCCTAAACCTTTATTTTAGATTTTAGTTTATCATGTTTGAGAAGTATATTTTCAACTAGCGATCAAAAACTCCACCTATTGACAAGACTTTCCCCGTGAGAATACCATTAATTGTCATAGCATCTTTCCCAAGGGAGAAGGGCAGGGGAAAGAACGCACTTTGTCTCTCTCTTTCATATAGGTGTGACGACTCCCTTCCAAAATCTGAATCAGGGACAACAAAGGGAAGAAACTTTTCCTCCCTCTCATGTCTGTTCTTCACCAGATCTCTGGCAAGCAGAGGTAACAGCAAGGTCTCCTTCTAGCCACACTGGCAGAGTAACACCAGTAGTATAGGAAGAAACTAGCCCTATCACCATTTATTTCAGAGGCTTCTGTACACAAGTGGAGTTCTTGCCACTTTAGTGAAATCTTGTGAAGCAGTGTGGAGGCCAACAAAGTTGTCCAAGTATGCAGTTAAGCCAGGCTGGACACATTTTGGAGCTCAATCAACTATTTTATTCAGAAAGCAAGGGGCCAGAAAGCATCGTCAACATTTTGGGGCACAAATGTAGTTTATTTACACACGGGCAAGATTAACCTGTCAAACAAGCTTAGTTCTTGCATTATCAGATGGTGACAAATTACTCACTACAAATCAGCCTGGAGGTCTGAAAACTTTATGCAAACTAAATGCCTTAAAACTCTTACTTTAGTGATATCACATATTCCCATTACTTTTTTTCTTCTTAACTCACCTATCACAGTTCAAGGATGAAGAATAATTCTCTCACTCCTAGTCTCTCCTGAACCTATTTTTCTTTCTTCCTTAATTTTCCCACTCCCTCAATTTTCTTTCATTTCCTGAAGCAATATTTTCCTCAAACTTCTGAAAAAGGTCTTTCCACTCATCATTTCACAATGAAAGTTGAGAAAGATAGACAGTGTCTGTTCTATTGCCAGTAGTCTCTTCTGGAGTAACTGAGTAATTTGGCAAGACAACTACAAATTTTAAGCAGAGGGAACCAATTTGTCTGCACTGCCCTCCCCTTATTCACACTGTCAATTAAGTCACTACTTCCAAAAATACACTAGGTTTAAAGAAAAAGTTTCCATTAGAAATCACATCACTTAAAAGAAAGTACTGGAAGAGCTGTTCCAAGATCAGAAGTAAGAATGAAGTCCTACTTTCTGAAAATGCACCGATGTAAGTATCTTGAAAACTTGTACTGTACAATGCAACAAATCTGATTAAAATTACATGAAGCATGATAATAAGAGAGGAGATGGTGGCTATACCATGCTGAGAGTGTATTTAATGATAGCTAAAAGGGAAGAGGTATGATGTGAAAACAACTGAATAATGGTTGACAAGATGACTAAACTGAACATGTGAAACAGAGCGTCTTGTCGGACGCAGAGAAGTCTTCTGAGCAAACTGGCCAAAATGCATTCAAGGTCTAATGAAAAAGAGAAACGGGAGAGACAAAGTAAACACTGCACTTGAAACGCAGCAGACAGGAACAAAGGAGCAAGCCCCCGGAGAAGGCAGCATCTTAGAAGACAGCACAGAAAATGATGCTGCTTGAAAGCATGCAGAAGACAAAGTCTCTCAGAGAATCTGAAAACTATTACTCTACTACACAGACAAGGCGATAATGGAGACCTGAGAAAGCACAGCATTTACAGACAATTAGTCTGTTGTCTACAAAGTTTTTACCAAAGTAAGTGAGGGTAAAAAAAGAAGTCCTCACTAAGGCAAAACTTTGTAAAGTCTGATTTAGTTGAAATACTTACCAATAACCTACTTGTTCCTGCAGAATTAGAGGTAGCAGTGACAAAGAAAAAAGGGGAAAACCAATCAATGACAAAAAAAGTCAGAGTACAAAATATTAATGATTACAGCTGGGAAGAATATATGTAAATAAGTTAAATTATTATGTGGATGTTCTCAGGAGTTTAAATATTGATTATAAACATAATGTTTCATTTTTCAACAGCAACATTAAATTACGTATCAAAAGTAATTATATTTACACTTATTCAGCAGAACAGAGAAATTATACCTATTAAAAGTACAGTTTCAATAAAGTCAAAGACAAATGTTTCAAAGCGTACTTGTTTTCTTGTGCTTTTTATCTCATTTTTTAATCACATATACAGGAATTTTTATTACCTAAGCACAACAGTAGACTTTGCTGCATTATTATATTTCATATCTTTTCTTCTTAGCTCTCAAAATAAGCAGTACTCCACAGAAGGCACCAGTTTCTTAATTCTGCAGGGAAACATCTAACCATTGGACTAATTTACTTTCATTCACTTGAAAATGGTGAGAGTAAGTGTGCTTGTTTGAGTTTGTTTTGTTGTTTGGTTGGGTTTTCTTCCCCACTGTAAAAGGTATGACTTATGAATAAAGACTGATCTTAGTAGAAAAGTTGGGCTGAAAAATACCACTTATCCTCAGCAGAAATAATTTTTTTTTAAGGTGTAACTTTTTAAAGTGCTGACATCTCTGCTTAGCACAAAGCTGTCTTTTGTTTTTAAATGGAAAATTCAACTAAGTGAAGTTCACTCTGCACTGGCCCCTCTTTCTTCCAACTTGGAAAATATTTACTTTAGTTTATGAACTATGGCAGAAACTAGGATGTACGTTCATAAGAAGCCAGACCTAACAGAATAATTAAAGAGAATCTTAGAAAATGAGAAGACGACCAAAGGTTACAAAATTCATAATTTCAGAAAGATGTACACTGGAACTAGATCTTCAGCATTAACAGAATTTATGTGTTTAACATGAATTATGTACAAATTTTGATAAAACATTTGAACGATACACACTTATGTATTATTATGGCTATTTTTGTGCAAGTTCCTATTTCCAAGACAGAATCTTTTTATAAGGTTTTAATGGGGGTGTACCGTTGTGAAGAAAGCACGTAAAATGCCTAACAAGAGGAATAATAAAGATGCATAATTCACTCAGGAAAAGATAGAAATGAACCCATAGAGAAATAACCCCACCAACCAAGTTTTCTTAATTACTCTTAGTAAAAGCTGAAGAAAATCAAGCTATTGGCTTACATGGTTTAACATATTAATCACAATAGATTCATCTCTATTTAATCCTTTACCTCCATTAAAAGAGTACATGGCACCCATACCATATTCTGCAAAATCTGACTGAACATCCAGAAGTCACAAACCAAACAAACTTTCAAATGACATGCCACATATTTCCTACCACAGCAACTAAGTCAGCAATGTAATTCTTGCTTTTTCATGGTTAATATGCCACTGTTTGGACAAACTGTCAAGAAATATTTCATGTATCGCTCACATTTTAAGTGATCTTTGTAAAGAATACTACTATTTTCTTTTTTTCACTGTTTACAACTGCTGCATTCACTTAGTGTCAAATTGTTGAGATATTTGATCAGTTACCTATTTTAAGCAGCTACACTCAGAAAAGAAACAACTTGTTCACATTAATCAGATCATGCTAATAAGATGCACATATGCACACACACACACAGAGCATAGCCTGTAAGTTTTAATAAGGATGTGCAGTTGAAACAAATTCGTTTAAATGATCTTTTGACTTTTCAGCAGTTTGAAAAATGACAAGGTAACTCAAAGGCTTTTACTTATCAATTACAGCTTTTATGTAAAGCACATACTTCCACTGCTTTACTCATTTGTAACACTACTGAAGGTAAGAGAAGCTGCAACTATTTAAGTATGTTCTGTTCTTCACTGTTCAAACAAAAACATGATCTGTGATTTGATACAGATAAGCATTATGCATTAACAAAGGAGACGCTGTCTGGAGTTTTGAGTACTGAACTTGCTAATAACTTATATTTTAAGAAAGGGGTGATTTTTTTAGCATGAAACTGCAATGTGCTAATAAATTATATCTTAGTAAGAAAGAGGTGTTGGGTTTTGTGGGTTTGTTTTGTTGGGGCTTTTTTTAATAACTGAGTAAAAAGTGATGATAGTTAGTATTCCTATTTCAGGAATGCCCTTTTAAGATCAGGATCATAGTGTGCCAACTGCTGCAAATATGTTTGTTGGCATGTATGTATTAGTCCCTCCTCCAAAGAGCTTACACTCTACATCAGACAAGAAAAATCAATGGTTACAATGGAAGCAATGTCTCCATTATACACTTGAGAAAGGCAGTAAGAATCTTAACATTATCATAACATGGTTCGTATCTGAGTCAATGGTGACAATGTGATGTGTACAGGAAAAAAAAATTATAAAAAAGGTTCTTCTATCCCTCTGATGATAGCAAATTGATGATAACAAATAAATTCTTAGTTCAGGGCAGAATAGATCTGCTCAAGTCAAATTGTAGCAAACGTCTTGAGAACTTACATAATTATTTAAAACAAAAGCAAAAAACTCCAAACTAAAAATCAAAATGGAATATTTTGCTCAACACAGATCTTCATGTTTAGCAGGTTTTTTCTTTGTTTCACACTGGTTTTAAGATTTTTATTGAAATTAAGATACTAAACACAAGTCTAAATAAAAATGTTTAAACTTGTTTTAAGTTTAGAAAACATCTAGCTTACACAGAAAGTCAAACAATCCTCATACGCTTCTAGGTGTCACCTTATACAAATATGTCTATTTGCCCACAATGACATTGAGACAAGGATCAGAGAAAAAACAAATCGTTATATAAATCTGCTCTATCCTTCCATGTAGCACCATGTTCTTAGCCAGAATTGACTTCGCAAGGCTCTACCACAGACCCCTGAAACCAGTAACTGTATGGTAAAAACATAAATTATAAAATGCTCAAACAACAACAACAAAATGGTTTTGAAAGAAGAAAAAAGCTCTTCATAACAGTTCTTGAAGGTAGCATAAAGAATGTTGGAGTTTGAGCCTGCACCCCTCTCATCTCATTTCTGTGTACATCCCTTTACCTCCCTTCCATCTCTTGGCAGGTCTACCTCCTTTGCTCTTGCTGTCCTTTAGTACACATACATGTCAGCTGGTGGGGATCATCCCAAGTTAGTAGGACTCGGAGCTTTCCCAGTAGTACACCGGAGCAGCCTACTGCAGCTTGTGGTATTAGCCAGCCTGCCATCAGCATATAAAACAATTCAGACACTGACAGGATCAAAACAGCAGCTAGAGGGCAAAGACCAGCAAGGTGCATTTAAGCAAACCCTTTCATCGTATAAACCACACCAAAAAAATGTAGAATTCTAGAACAAGAGACAAGCTAATGAGGGATGCACCCTAAATGTGTACTATATACATACTTCTGCAGCAAACAAATTATTTAAAGGAAAAAAGACTTCCAAAATGAACATTAAATAACCCAACACCTAGCCCTTCTGAAACAACTGGGATTTAATTCTATTCCAATTCCCACTTTTTTAAAGCATAGGGCACTCATTAAAAAATAACTTCTGAATCTTCCATCACTTCAAAAATCTAAAGTCCTGAGGTAAGACTGCTCAGGACTACTATTACTACTCCAATGCCAAAATGATTAGACACAGACTTGTATCATTGCAACCTAAATTTCATTCAAGGTTAAAAAAAAAAAAAAAAAATCAAAAATCACAACTTCACAAGATTTGCTGCGAAAGAAACAATGGTTCTCCAAAGGCACTTTCAGTTACATGAACCATTCTTCAAGGAAAAAAGATTTTACTCCACTAAATATTTGGGTACTGAATTGTTACATTGTTACTTTTCACAGGCCAGGTTTTAAGAAGTGAAAAGAATTTACATCATTTATAGGTATTTTTTCTGTTTCAAATCAGACCTCCTCCTAAGAGGAGGACCGTCAGTCCCTCAGAAAGAAGGGACTGCTGTTTCAGTAGACAGAAGACGTACTTGCAATGTCTTACAAAATAAAAATCTCCATGATGCTCTTGAAGGATAACTCTCCTGCTCTTAAACCTTGTTATCAGTTTTCTAGAAGGATTTCTTACTCTGGATTTTAGAAGACCCCTTAAATCCACTCCTTTCATTGTAGGATAAGCCCTCAAAGGCAAGTCCATTGCACACCAGTGAGTGCAGTAACAGCAGCTGTGAGAAATTTCACAGTATGGCTACCAACAAATCCGTGAGGTTAAGCCACGCATAAATCATCAGCTCTGGTGAAAAAAACAGACTTGTTCCAGCTCTTCCACAGTAGACTCTATTCATAAAAAAGACCACTGAGAAATAAACCACAGGCATGTAAAGGACAGCCTCTGCCTCCAGACTTTTTAACAACTTTTTTTTTAAATTTGCCTTTAACTACCATTTTCAGGAATACCTACTAAAAGCTCCCAAAGGAAGACTGACATTCCTGTCAGTCATCACAAAAGCACCCTCTTCCTCTCTCTAGCAGAGGTCTTGCCGTACCTGTCCTTTATACCAGCACTTGTATCAAAACAGAAAACAGTAAATTGGGAGATGTGCCACTATGAGAATCCTACTTTTATTGTGTTGTTTTTTTTCTTGAGAAGCAAGAATACTCGATACAATTCCTGGCTTTGTGCAGCCTTTTAAACATCTAAGCTCACATCTTTGCTTTCCAGAACTGTGAAGACATGGTACCATTCATTCTGTTAATCCTAAAATCTGCACCAGCAGTTTCTGGTTGGGAAGATGTCTTTGCAGAGCAGTAAAGCATGCTGCTGAACACTAACAGCTGTCTTCTCTTTCTGGGGGAGCCTCCAGCATTAGGTTGAAAAGTAAGTGAATGCTGAACTTGTTCTGTCAACAGAAGACTTTACCCTGACATGCTGCCTGTCTGGTACTTTCCACAGACTGCAATTCTGCTCTTGGTGTAAAAACAGCCTTTAGCTCAAACTGTATCAAAACTGTCCAGAAGCTGGCCTAAAAGGAGAAAAACAAATGTAGGAAGGGCCATATAATACATGTGGGAATATAAATATTTTACACCGGACAACATGTTTTTGGGTAAAAGTCAACATAAACATGAAAATTGCCCTTTTTCACTATCATATAGGTAGCACAATTTTTATTGACGTCATAGACATTCTAAACAACATTGAAAATTAAGCTCTTACTTAAGGAGGGGAGTTCACAGCACTTAACACCTACACAACAACTTCCAAAAAAGGAAAAATAAAAACTTCAACTCATTCATCAGGTTTCTATTTGCAACAAAATTCATACAAGTTGCACTAAACCTTGAAGCAGACTAATCATGCCATACTGTCATCTAGTTACTCTAGAACCATACAGCAATAGTGTCAAGGGGTAAAGAGTTCATTTAGTGTCTTAAAGAAGTAAATCAAACGTTTCAGATGCATGTAAGTCAATTCAGCATATCACTTGACTTATACATAGGCGGGATTATAAATCCTGCAATATATTATTGTTGCTCTTGACCTAGCCTCGTACGTCACAATGTCGAGGGTAGTACCATCCAGCAAAATAAAACCAGAAGGGTTCTGGAATAAATTCAAAGTACTAAAAGGACAATAGAGTCTTCTAATCTATTAATATTCTGGCAAGAACACTTATCCACAATCTGAGTCTTTAAAAGCAATTCAGCCAAAAATTCTGATCTCAAATGTATTAATATGGACTGCTACAAAACTTCTTTGCTTTTTTTTTTTATTCTTTAGTAGACAAACAGCTCGTACACAAAGCAATGTATAAAAGATACAGGAACATGTTGAAAAGTAGAATGCAACCCTAGAAATTATGCAGCAGCTTGTCACAGTTGCCAGGTAGACAGATGAAGTCAAACCTAAACAAAGTATTGGTTACAGTTTAGACAAGTGGTCCATGCAGTGGGTGAGAACTGGCTGTCAAGACACACCCAGAAAGTATTGGTAAAGAGCAACCTGTCACATGTGGGATCCATTGAGACTGGAGCCCCCCATTGGGCCAAATGATTTTTAATATCTTCGTAAGTGACCTGGATGATGGGATCAAGTGTACCCTGATGAAGGTTGCTGATTGTAACTGAGTGGGGAAGGGGAAACTTTGGAAGGAAGAGCTGCCCTGCAGGAAGACCTGGATAGGCTGGAAGAATGAGCTAGTAAGAATCTGACCAAGTTCAACAAGAACAACTGTAGGGTCTTGCACCTGGGAAAACATAATCCTGGAGTGCAGCACAGTCTAGGATCTACCTGGCTGGAGAGAAGCTCTGTGGAAAAGGACCTGGAGGTCCTGGTGCACAAGGTCTATACAAGTTTACAGTGTGCTGCTGCTGCAGCAAAGAAAGCCACGGGGATGCTGGGTTGTTGCATCCACAAGAACATCACCAGCAGAGATAAAGAAGTCATTGTCCCACTCTGTTCAGCACTGACCAGGCCACACCTGGAACACCGTTTTCAGTTTTGGTCCCCACTATGCAAAAAAGATGTGGACAGGCTTGAGACGGTCCAGAGAAAGGCCTCCAAGATGATCCAAGGACTGGAAAGCTGCCTTATGAGGAAAGGCTGAGAGAACTGGGTTTGTTCAGCACTGAGAAAAGGCAGCTCAGGGGAGACCCTATCACCATGTTCTAGTATTTACAGGGTGGCTATAAAGAAGATGTGACTCCTTGTGAAAAGGGAGTCTCCACAGAAAAGATGATGGGTAAGTTACTGCTGGGGAGATTCCGAATAGACACAAGAGGAAAATTGTTCACAATGAGAATAATCAGTCATGGGAAAAATCTCCCCAGGGAAGTGGTGGAGTGCCCAACATTGGACACTTTTAAGATTCATCTAAACAGAGTGCTGGGCCAGCTTGTCTAGATTGTGTTTTTCCCCAAGAAAGGTTGGACCAGGTGATCCTTGAGGTTACTTCCAACCTGGTGTTCTCTGACTCTGTGGTAAGTAAAGGACAACTGATTTCAATACACAGCTTTTTCAGGACATTGAGGAAACTCTAATACTAATTTTGTTTAATTATGGTATTTTCATTTTTTTCATTTAGAAGTTTAAATGCATGTACTCCAACTGAAATAGCAAATCCAGTTTCTTTTCCTCCTGAAATTCATTTTATTTCTTCCAGTAAGGAGGCAGTGTAAGAAATACATGTGGCCTCCTTTTTTATTTGTTTAGTAGCAAACTGAATAAAGCTGCTGATGTTCTTGCAGAAGCTAGTGTAATGGTACGGTAGTATACCGAAAGAACTTCAGCATAAAAAGGAAATAATATTTACTTAGGATTCCCACCCCTAAGGAAAATCCTGCAAGGCATTTGTATAAAGATAACAGTAAGTAGGGGAAAAAAAGCACATACTATCTTAAATAAACTGCACTTAACAATAGGGAAAAAAATATTCAAACTACATAGCTCTCTGCCACAGGGCCATAAAAAGAAAGGAAAAAGGTCACTAAAGTATTTACAAACCCTGTTTTCACACATGAATCAAAGTATTACTGTGTTTTCCATCTTTGCTTTGAAAGCCATTAAGTGAAATTAAATATTTACATGTTTTGTTCTTTTTTCTCCACACAAAAGATTGATCTTGTTATCTCAGCATTACGGGATGCAAAACTATCCCTTTTCAAAAGTAAATACTTCAGAATACCACTTTCTAGATTTTAATCTCTTGTCATGAAAAACTAATGTTATTTCAAAAGGTTAATCTTTTGGTGATCCTCCTGCTGCTCAAGGTATCTTTCTAATACTAATTCAAAACATATCAGAAGTTTCTGCAGGTTTTTAAAAATTTATGGTCAAATATTTTAATAATATTTTTTTAAAAGTGGTGTCACATAGCATCAAAGAAAACTGAACAGACAGTGTGATAACAAAACGGATCTCTATAACCTGCTTTTAGTTTTTCTACTTACTAGAAGTACCAAGCAGGGAAGTTCAGCTGAAACTACAAGACTAACAAAACTTTTAGCATAAAATGAGAACTAGCTCCAGAAAGTCCTTAAACCACAGGAAACACAAACAGACATGCAACTAAGAACAACGAAGCTAGCTGACCAATGTGTGGGAAAGCTGTGACAAGAAATCTATTTTCTGGGATAAAAGTGAGCAAATAGATGAAGATTGAACTTCTTTCTGAAACCCAATTAAGATTTAAAAAAAAACAAAATAAAACACTACAACCAACAACAACAAAGAACCAACACGTAGGTGTGTAAGTCAGATGTAGAAGCAGTTACTAAAAGCCTTCCAAGGGAAGTCCATCTGGTTTATTCTCAAGACCATCAAAGCTGTTTTCTATACTACAGGGGCATATGAGAGTCTACTACAAATTTTTGGTCTTTTTTGATGCAATCCAGCAGCGCCCCCAGAAAGGTTTGGGCCGCTATCAGCGGTGCCATTCTGGACCGGGAGCGGGGCCTCGCCCCTGGCCGGGCCGCCGGATCCGCCCGGCGCACCTCGGGCCCGGGCGCCTGGAACGGCCCCGCCTGAGCTGTCCGGAGCGCGGGTGCTGAACGGGCCTCTGCCCTGGCGTGGGCTCACCTCGGGTCCTGGTTTTTCCTCCTTTTGGCTTCTAGAGAGCGTATACAAACCATGAACAATTTATCCTTGATTAATAGTCTTTTGTTAATCTTGTTATTAAACGCAGCTAGCCAAATGCCACAACAATGACAGAAACAGATCTACAAACACATGAAGTCTGTCTTCTGCAGCCAGGCCAGAAAGAAGCCCTTTCAATGGTGTTTACACTTAGTCTTAGGCAAAATTCATGGCTTACAGACACAAAGAAACTCATTTCAGTTTCTGTAAAAGATGATGAAGTATATGCAAGTGCAAAAAACCCCCGAAATCCCCCTCTATCTAGATAGCACTAGTGCTGATCTGTGTACACAGTCATAATTGTACTTCTGTCTCTGTTATGGACGTATTTTCTGCAGCCCAGAAGTTCTAAGTTTTAAAGAATACTTTGTTTATACAGGAAGTAGCTTCAAGTTTACTAGATGACACAAATAGTAATACCAGATACCTCTCTGCACAGGACTGTTTCTAACTAATTCTCTCATCCATCTATCTTCCTGAATCTGGTTAGGCAGTCACCAACAGAAAGAGCAACTTAAGTTTTTTTACTGCAGTTACTTTATTGTTAAATGTTGTCCGCTTCATTACCAATCCTTTTTTATCAGATGCCTCTAGCAAATGAGAACTTTCCACAATCCAAATTCAAAGTAAGCAGATATAAAAATGGAGAGATACTAATTTGCAACAGTGCAGTGTATGTCCTTTCAGTTACATTTCAAGACTATATATGTCGTTGAAATTGTGCCTGATAGAGTCAAGTACAATTTAAAAGAGAGCCCTTCATATTTATAATGAAGAACTACTTGTTAATAAAAACACATCAATTGCAAATTTCTGCATTCAAAATTGGGAATCAGTTGTGAAATAGTAGGAGTAATTTGCTTATTAGGAAGTTTTCCAATGGTAAAATTAGTTGTGAAAATAAAATACCCAAGGAAATAGATGACTTTCCATTAAGAAATTAAGAAAGAATAGATAATCATCATCTGCTTGGAATGGGCTAAACCCACCTGGCTCCCACATTCCAGTGCCAAGAAGGAACTGTTAACTGACATCACTTACAAGAATTAAATCTGCTCTTACCACTTTCCTGTAAAGTTTTGGTGAAAAAGCATTGTATGCATACTAACCCAAAAATAATCATGAAAATTCATTTATAGTGCTGAAAGCAAGGCCTGTTTTCCAACACACTGCGTGAGGAAGGAAAATACAATGTGTGAGTAGAGCCTACAATGATAAATTACTGTAATCGCTGACAAAGTATCTTCCCTCTGAACTTACCCCTCTACAGACAAGTACTTGTGGTGATACTCCTAATACTCAACTAGAGGGTTCAACTGTCATATCATTCACTGACTTTCATGGTCAGGAAAGCACCATTAAAATTAGATTGCAGTTTATGAGTTTCTGCAGAGGGCTACAGATACAATTTAAAGATGTGAAAACTGAGATTACAGAAGGAGCTCCTTTCCTCCAGCAGAGAAAGGAATCCTTCTCAGTTACATACAATTCCTGACAAATGCGATGATGCTCTTCAAGGCAAATTTGTGAGTATACCAAAGGTTCTGCACGTGCAAGACTCACTGACTTGACTAAAGCTGTCCTCGTAGCCTTTTAGCTATACCAATAGCTTAAAAACATTACTGCATTTTTCATCACTGCCTGGAGGAGCACAACATTAAACATGTCAGAGAAAAACTACAGTAGGGAAAATGCAAGAAAAACACAGTACTGACTTCAAGCTTTTCTTCCTTTCCTATTTCTATAGGAAATCTCACATCTGAAATGGAATTACAAGTGTGTAATTTGTTCATTTACAGATCTGCAAGGCATAAACAGAAAACTGATAAGATTAGGATTCATTATGTTGATATCTAAGTTCCAAGTTTTAATGCCTTGTGCTATATGTACAGCACATTTGCACAGTTAGGTCTTTCGAGGAAGCAGGTTTAACTGCTTTTAATTTGTGCACACTTTGAAATACTGCCAGCTAAAAGAAAAATTTGGCCATTTTCAACTTTGGGGAAATGCAAGTTAGAAAATTCCTACAGATACCCTAAAATAAAGAATTGCATTAAATTTTCCTCTCTTTGCTGTAGAACTAATTACCTGTTTCAGTGTGTTTCTCTTCAGCAATACTCCCCCATTAACACTGCAGATATATCTATTGCTAGATAAAAGTAGGATATCTAATTAAATACAATATCCAAAATTATGTCCTTCTAGGGAAGAAAAAAAAAAAAGTCTTAAACTAAGACACTTTTTTTTTTTCATCAGGAATATTTTTAAGATACAGCTAAGTCAGTACTTTTGCAGATTTATTTTTGTTTCCAGTAGGGCTTCAGTTACTAATACAGGTGTTGTGAGATCACTCATGCACAGAAAAGAGCATGAGGACAGATAAAATGAAGAAGAGAGAGGCTCTCAGTAAGCTCTACACACCCACAGCTTTGCTGTGTCACAGGATCACAGTTTAAGAGGCTGGAGCACAACAGTGTCAGCACACACGTATCCATGCATCCCAACTCCCTCCAAGTAAGAGTAACATAACGAACACCATCACTCTATACGGACTTTTCTCCCTCCTCTCTCGCTTACAAATTTGGCATCCTTTTCAGGGGATTTCCTTTGAGGTTAACATTTTCTGGGGTGCTGTCACGGTGCTTATATTTTTCATTCATTCTCATTGTGTATCTTTGTGGATAGTCAGGCCAGCCCCATGCTGAATACGAACATCTGTTTTAAGACATATTTCAAAGAATGCTTCCATGCATTCAGCATCATCCCCCACACCCGCACAACATAAAACACGTTTGTCCTGGGTTTGGTTAGAGTTAATTATCACAAACAGCTACTGGCCCAAGCCAAGGATAAACAACCAAACTAGCCAATGGGATGTTCGGTACCATACTGACATCATGCCCCTAAATAAGGGGAGGGTTGGCCAAGGCACCTGTTTTCAACTAGCTTCAGTATGAAACCCCAGTGAATGCAGCTGGAGCAGGAAAAGTTTGCATCTTGGGCACAGGTAAAACCTTTCCAGCTTCTATCACTCACTTTATCTATTGTTTCATTAGTACAATCATTAGTACTGTTGTTTTCTTCTTTCTTTGTATTGTTTTATTAAACTCCCCTTATCTCAACTCACAGGGTCTCACCTTTTTTCTTTCTGATTCTCCTTCCCATCCCACACAGGGGAGGGGAAGTGGTGGGTGAGCAGCTGAATGGTATTCAGCTGTCAGCAGAGGTTAAACCACAACAACATTATTTGTGTTAGCCTCCTCCTTTCTTTGTTTGCAGCACAACTACTCCCACATATGCAAGGAATATTTCCTACACTCCTTAGTTGTATGCTGTCACTGGATCTTGGTCTTATCAAGTACGTGAAAACCAAAGTTTATTTTGACACATGGTTTATTATGCTAGCAATGGAATCTGTATGTCCTCCAAACAGGAAGCTTATTTCAGCATTGTATTCAGAAGCATTTTAAACACTTTTTTCAACATCCATGGTTATGAAGAAGCCCAGTATCATCTATCTTTGAAAACATTATCACTTAGAAAACACACAAATTCATGGATGCAAGACATTTGGGTATAAACTAGCCCAAGCTGTAGCAAGCATACAATTAAAGCTAACTGAAGAGTAATATAATTCAGTCCTTAGGAAGCAAGGCAATGACTGTATGCTTGTCATCTAGTCCCTAAACGTTAGCCATCTAATATCCAAATGTTAGGGCAACTGAATTAGATACTCAGTGGGTGTTTGTTGGATAGCACGAAGCCCTTTTACATAGGTGAATTTAATGCTGTTTTCATTCATGTGCTGTTGTTCCAGTAGATCATTTCTCTTCAGCTAGCAACTGTCTTATGGTTTTACTGCAAGGGTGCAGCAAGTACTTTATTTCTTCATACAGCACTTTAAAATACAAAAGTAGTTTGTTTTATTATTTTTGAATTGCAATGTATTTATATATTGATGAGCTTTAACAAAAGATGGAGTCTTTTTTAGGTTTTGTACTCAGACACACAATCTACTTCTCATATCCATATATTTAGTTCTACTCTCAGTATAGAAATAAAACAAGTATCTATCTCCACACTGACTACCTCCAACTCTACCAACATGAATAAGTGGGGAGGAGAAAAAAAAAAAAAAAACAGAAAAACCAGCAACAAAACAAACAAGAAAACCAACAACAACAAAAAAACCCCACAACCACTCAAACCAACCCTAATTGACCACTAAGGTTGCAAAACCACAACACTGAAAAATTAAAAAGCTCTAGAGGGAAGCTTCACAGATAACCATGTACTTGGACACTTCACACCTGAACTCAGTAGTACTCCCTTTCAGGACACTTCATCAAAATTACCTCTGAAAATGAATCGTGCTTATTCAGTTTAAGAGACTACAGGAGCCCCAAACCATGTGCTGTACAAAAATAATACGCCTTCCAAGGTCCAGAATGCAGGTGTGCAATTTTCATCTTACTCTTCCCAAAGGAGATAACACCAAGGAAAATGAACAATAATCCTCAAATCTGGTGTCTTAGTCTGTTCTGTCATCCTTGATGATTCAACAAAACAATGAGGAGAAAGAGGACTGCAGCTGAGGAGAAAGAAAGACTGGTGAAAGCAGTTAAATGACCACAGAGAACCACATTTTGCTTTTGTCACTCTTCTTTATATTCTGGAGATTGTTCACCATTATTATCTGAAATTTGCTTAACTGAGGACGCTCTGCTTTATTTGGTAGGGCTGCTGCATTTTCTCAAGACAGGCCATTCCCCATACTGGAACTTCAACCCATATTCATGCTCAAGAATCAGAGGAGGGATGCTCTTCCATCTCCAATAAGTAAAATTCCTAACAGCTGCAGAAAGTCAAGGTTCAAAAGCAACATGATTTTCAGGAAACTAACGAGGATTCTTGGCAGCAACTTTGTAAGTTTTCTGAAAGACTATCACCAGATTGGTCCAGATTTCATTATAAAAGAATTTTCTTAAAGATTCTCAAAACACTGTCTGTGTGTTCAGGCAATCTGCAGCAAGCACTTCTAAGCACATCTTTCTTTTGCTGCACATGGAAAACTTCATCAGTCTTATTTTTTTTTTTAGTGAAGGCCACATGTGTTAGTGTGCCCTATGACAGTTTTTACTCTAGAAGTACAGAACTGCATTTAGGTTTTACTCAGCACAATAAGCAAGAACCCATCCTTCAATTTTGTGTCAGATTCAATACTGAAAGATAGATTCATCTGTATTTTAGTAAGACACAGATCCCTCCTCTTTTTGCATTGAGTCCTAATAATTTTAAAAATGTAAGTGCCTTAACCGTATTTCAACTCAAGAAAATGTATATACACGTATCCTTTATGAAAAATATTCCAGGAGAATTGTAACTAAAGCTTTATTCTTCTCCCACTGAATAGCTGTTATGCATGTTTGGGCAACATGCTAGTACTGACATAAAGAATGTAATTTAATAGTATTAATACTACTCCAGGTGTTCAACTAACCTCGTAACTAAAAACTCAACCTTCAGTTTTTAAAACTATAATGAAATTGCAGTATAAATCGATTCAACATAAAGACTAATTATGGTAGCCCAACTAGGAAGTGTTTTGGAACACCACTAGTTTTAAAAGCCATTTACAGTTTAAAAGTTGCTAAATAATTGCTTTATATAAATGACACTTTGTATGGAAAGACAAATAAATTGTAAAAACTCTCTTTTTCTTGATGTTATTCTTAGGTGAATTTATAAAAGTTACTAGAAGACATGCAAAGTGCACGCCAGATGAGAACTCAGTATTTATAGCATGCTAAGTCAGTCAGCAAAGAGAATCTACTAAAAATATCCACAATGGTATGCAGCACACCCACCCTTTAGGGACTACTCACAGGCTGTGGTGGTCTGACTTTTAGACAGAGCAGACGAGGAAGAAGAAAATACCCAGGTAGGTCAGGTTCCTAAAGACTACTAAGAATAACAGTCAAAGCCCACACAACACTTCATACTCTGTTTGGCAGGCAGACATCCCGAGCCCTATGGGATTTTCCTGCATGGTTCCTGATCTCTCCAGGTCAATACCATACAACTTCCACACAGAAAACAGAAGCCTGTCCTGAGTGAAAGCAAGAACCAGCCTCATTCTTTTTTATGGCTTACCCTCCCACTTTTGCAAGCATCAGGAATTTGAAGCCTAATGAACAACAGATGTCAAAGAGCTCAGGATGCATACTGAGACATCCTTACAAAAGCCACGATGATCATCTAGGAGGACAGATATGTGGCCTTAGGAGCATAGGCACCCTTTTAGGAAATACCTAACATGACAGCAGACGGCAAAACACTTCCCTGAATGCTTAAGAAGGGCAGTTTTGATTTTACTCAGGTAACTGTGGATTTTATATAAATTTTCTTTTGATTGATAAGGTGCACGTCTTTGAAGGTATTCCAAAATAGAAACTCAGAGCACTCAAAGATTTCTCACTGTTTCTCTTCACGGGTTAAACAGCTGCAAGAACATGTTCCATTACCACATTAAATGAACACAATCTGTAGAAAAGACCGTATGTCTCTCCTGAAACTAATTAAACCATTAATGAGAGTAGACACACTGCAGAAAAATCTTGAAAATAATACAAATTTACTTCACGCATCTGCAAATAGGAGAGAAAACCTACCCCAAAACCTTCATAACATTATTCAAAATTTAAAAGTTTCATGCAAGGCTAAGACAGTAAATCAAGAACATTTACATGATGAAGTTTTCCATGAGCATCTGGCAAGAACAGGAGAGGAGAACTTACCCAAACAGATGGGTAAGGAACATGTTTTAAAAATAGTTTTAAATTTCTAGCAGTGACAAAAGGCTTTCATTATAAAACAAAGAAATTACTTGGGAGGCTGTTGGAGACTAGTCTGCAATTATGTGAGAGAACACGAGGAGAGGCATACTGTCAGGATATCAGAGCTAGACAGGTATTTGAAGACATTAAAGAGGGAGGCCTTTGTTTGAACTAGCACTGCAAAGGCTCAATCAGGTATTATGACTGTCTTGAGAGCGAAAAGAAATATTTATATATTCCATTACAATTAGGCTGTTTCCTTTTCTTAACTATTTACATTTCTCCCCAGATGCAGTGCTGCCATATTTATTATTTGGCTTCTCCTAACCCCTTTTGTTTACCAGGCAGGAGGAGAAGAAAAATGAGCTCTTCAGGGACTCTCTATCACTCATCTCAATCTTTACTCCAGTGCCCAAGCCTCTCATCATCACTTGGACCTGTCTCCAAGTGAAGGAAATGAAACAAGGCTCTCAGGGGCTGCACTAGCACTACCAGAGAACCAAACAGTTCTTTTAGCTTATTTGTCCAAACACCTAAAATTTGAGACTAAAAGCACACTCCTGACTGAGCTGCAGCAGCTGGGTGGTGGTGTCGGACTTTCTGATACTTTTTCCTGTCCCGTTCTTAAGAGAGTTTACATCCCTGCTGCCAGACAGGAACAGTACGCTGACCACTGTGTCTGCAGGAACAACAGAAAAGCCCACAAAACATAGGAACAGTAAGACTCAGAAGAGATCGGATTCCTCAAACCCATTTGTTAGAACAAAACTCCTCATCAATAGACTTATCCTTGGACACTGGATTTCCTAGCACACTGGATTTCTGGATTTTTCAATCTGTGTTTTGGTTAATGGAATGCTAACACATTTCAAAAACCTCCTCTATCTTTGGAGACTGTAAAGGTCACTCCTCTCTCACTCTGGAGTCAAATTATTGCTATAACTGAAGAGAGAAAATGAGACATACATCTGTCTTCCCCCCAAACTGTGGTTGTTGTGAAGTTCTATCTATGCATACAGACATGTGGGTATTTCCCTCAGCTTTCAGACCAGTCTCCATTTTAACCTTCTACAATCAGCAGGTTCCAGCCAGCCTCTCATTGTTACAGCTCTCTTTTTTCCAAAGTGGACAAACACTAAAAAGAAATATGATTGTGTTTCACTGGTATGACCAAGTGAATAGACAGACACAAATCAAAACACCAAAGCAGAGACAACCTCTTAGCTTTCATTGTTCTGCACCTTGTAAGACCTATGAACCGCAACCACAAAACTATCTGAAAACGCACACAGTATTTTTTTATGTTCACTACAGCAAGTAGCAATGTTATCATAGCTCACAAAACAAAACAAAACAAACAAACAGGTAGAATTTGTATGGAAAAGTTACGGCTTTTATTAGACTAAATCCTTACACTCTCCTCATTCTGAACAAGATACATCTAAAAAAATATTTTCCAAGACTTCACATCATCCTTCTGCTGATACCCGCTTCCAACAACCCAACAAGTAGTTAAGATTATAAACTGGTACTTTTGTGAACTTCCTTCCATAGAATGAAGTATTCATTCATTATCTCTACTAGCTATTATTACAAACAAATGCTCCTGTAACATACCTATAAGATTCTACCCCCAAAAAAAAAATCCTGCTCTGCTAAAGGACTTCATTAAAAAGTCTGAGGATTATTTGGTTTCTGAAGAATGTAACAAACTTCCTTCTCCTAATAAAGTTGAACAGACACAACTTAATCTCCAAATTATTACTCCAAGTCTTGAGGTAGGCTTGAAAGATGTCAACATTTGTAGGTGACAACACTATTTATCTAAAAACCGGTCTATAAGTACATCTTCTAAAATTGTATATGACCATGCATAACACAACCTGAGATTTTTGTATAATACTTGTACAGTCTCTGCTTAATCAACTTGAAGAACCTGAAGAACTGATATGGAAATTTAAGACTTAATATGTAACATTTCTGCTATCTTTGGTTGAATTTTTACATATTCATCCCTAAGAGACTTTTAAAGACTTAAATAAATAAATAAAAGGCTTTATTCTTGTCTTATAACAACATTCCCAATCAGAGACTTAGATTTGAACACTAGATGGATACTTATAGTAGGGGTTTTCGCCAAGAATTCTCCCTGTTGTGACCACCCAGAAACAGGATCACAAACATGAATTGGGTTCTGAGGAGCTGTTATCTTTTTAAGTGACAGAAGTAACACATCAGCAGTTACTCAAAGCAAAGAAAATTTCAAAAGATAGTCCATTTTTAGCTGAATCAATTGTTGCAAGCATCACTGGCATATGCAAGCTATATTGTAACTAGAGCAGTGGCTTTGCTGCAGTGCTGACAGTCTAGGCAGGAATACTTACTGCCTAAAAACAGTGGAAGAACTGTGTATCCTGAGGCCAACTTTTCTACATGCTGTTCTTAACAAAAGGTAAGAAAATTTACTTTGGGGCTGGGAGAGGAGAAGTCCCATTTACTGAGAAACAGCATGGGGAAATTACTGGTGAAAAATCCACATAACAGTGTTATCACCTCAAAGGAAGCTGGAACTCGGGTGCTCTGTTGCAAGAAAGCGCTTGAATGTCACACACAGGCTTGGCCTCTGCACCTGGGAGAGCTGCAAGATCATTCAGAATAGGGTCTCACTCTGCTTGATGCTCTTAAGACTACTCCAGACATATCTGAAGCACAAAGTTAAGCGTGTACTACTATTTTTTTTTTCTTTTGCGAGACCAAGGCTGCAATTAATCAGTGAACTGAACTTTCAAGATGAGATGTAAGGTTACATAGGAGTATTTACTCTGTTGTAATGTGATCATAAAGGTGTACTAGCCTGAGGTCAGACAGGAAAATCAGACCCTCAGAGTGAGGAAAGGCTGCAGCTACTACAGTTCCTGTTAAAGGAACACAGAAAATAACTGATCATACTTTCCAAGACATTAACATACAGGAGCATAATGCTTTTTCCAGTCTCTCTCAAATGGCATATTAGCAAGCATAGTATGGATTTAAGCATGTTACATTAGAGAGTTAATATTTATATATAAATTCAGCATGCAAAGCTGCTCAGTAAAAGTGACAATGGAGTGTAATTCACTAATGGCAAATTAATTACAGTAATTTAACAAATGCAACACCCATGTGTCACTGATTGATGAAGCCAAACAGTATGGCTGAAAACATAAATAGCTGGAGATTCAATTCAACTTATAGAAGTTATTCTTGTTCTTCTTTTTTATTTTAATTTTAGAATTGCTGTGCTAATCCTCAAAATTAATTTCAGTAGCTGTCAAGATAAAAAGAAGCAATTTGGCTAATCTGCCAGTTACAAAACAAGGGAGGGGACTTCAAGCAAGCTTACAATACACAAGATAAATGCCAAATACCACACCTAGACAAGCTTGAGCTAGTTACCATCAGGACAAAAACAATGCTTCAAGTTATTTTTCACTATGCTGATACCACTAATGATCTCCAGTGAGGCTACTCATTCCAAGCATCCAGATATTACAAGGAATCAAGGAAACAAAAAGCATGCAATTAAATAAGGATGCTGATATTCAGTGAGATGTGGTACAAGGTATCATTGATAACACAGGTTATGTAAATGGAAAAAAAAGAATGTTTTAAGTGAGGCCTTCTTCACAGTTGTTGTGGTATTATGATTAGTTACTCATCCTGATAAGAAATACTAAGATTTTTAGAAGAGAAAAAGCAAGTAGTTTCATGACCATCTTGTGAGCACATAAGGACAGTGTATTTTGAAACTTGGTACTCAAACCCTTAACATATGACATTCCTTATTTATTAGTCAGGAGATGAAGAGAATGTATCCCTTCTGGAGCTCTTCTTCACTGCAAAAAGCAACAAGCTTTGCATCATTTCAGCCTACATCCTCTTTAATATACTAGTTTCAGAGATTTGCAAAAGACATAATATGGTTTAGTACAGCAATTAATAATTCTGTGCCAAAGAAAAGTACAATCAAATTCAGAGTTACTCTGAAGAGACCATCCTGCATCTGAATAAATGGTTTCCTCATCACTGCATTTCTATTTAATCCAGCAAGGCAGGTTGCAAGACAACATTTAAGCAAGGAGAAAAAAAGGAAGTTCCACCTTTGAGCGACAACTGGCTTCCTGTTTTAATGATTCCTTTGTGTGTAGCACGAACTGCACAATGCTCTGTGGTAGGGCATCCTTGCACCACTAAAGAAACACATGCACCATCTTCCCCCACAAGCTACCTTGACAGTATAATGAGTATCAATGCAACAAAGCACTCCTGTTGAGCAGCTTGGTCGTATGAGACAGGTAATGTGCTCTTTCTCAAGGGCAAATATTCCTTTATTACAATAGGGTTTGACAGCTTCCTGTTAATGTTCAACCACTGCACTGGGAGGAGGCAGTTTTACATCTGGGAAATAACAGCTATGCTGTCTTCAGGTCAACACACCAACAACATATAGGTGGCAGGCCATGGGACAGAAACCTTACACACCCT
>JAAGNO010027881.1:0-11612 GCA_033439905.1 Ceryle rudis
TGGTTTGGGGGCGAAAGGGGAGTTTTCTGGCTCTTGGGAGAACGGTAACCGCCCTGAGGTGCTGCCCCTCGGGCGTCTCTGGGGGTGCTCGGTGCTGCCGGGGTTGGGATGGGGCTGTTATTTTGCTGTTTCTGGACAGAAGAGGGGGAAAAAAGTGGGGAAATTCAAATGCAAGTAGACGAAATTAAGGTAGAACAAAAGTAACTTCTGGTGCATCATTGTTTAGGAGACAGGGGGTGTGAATAACCCAGAAAAATCCACTCCTGGGTTACCTTATGTTACTGTGGAAACATGCTCAGTACATCAGAGATGATCAGATAAAATCGTCGCTTATGTGTTGGCTGCAGTTATTGATACTGTGCAGTTTATAAAGTTGTAAAATTCCTTGTCCAGACAAGAATACTCGCTGATTGTAACGGAGTAAAGTTTCAGAAAAGATTTTTTTACTGTGTCCCTCCCATCTTTGGAAGCCAAATAAACTTCAGCATATCTTTCTGTTTGATGTCCCATAACTTAATCTAAGGAATGCCCTTTGGTGCGACTGAAAAATTTCCCTGTAACGTGACATCTAGTCGTGGTCACTTGTAAGATCATGTCCTCATCCTTCCCCACTAAGAAGTGTGTCAAGAGGACAGTGAGAAAGTAAGCAGCTACTTAAAGAGGGAGGAGGATATACAATGCTTGTTGGGACTTTTTATCCAGTACAATTAATGGAAATCTGTATAAAAGAAATTTTTAAACAGATTTCTTGGTCTTTAATTTGTGGCTCTGAAATGTAACTTCCTTTAGTCAGGTTGATGGCAAATCAGTTATTGATTTGCATAATTAATAACAAGCACCAATACGGTATTAATTCCTCCCCTTTCAAAAAGTTCAAATGTGTTACCGTGCACAGGAGAAGTGTCAGATTTGATTAGAGCTGAGTTAGTGATACAGAATAAAATGAAAGTGAAGGTGCAGCTGTGGGAGAAGAGGAATTGGTTTTGCATTGTGTTTCCTCTTGTCTTGCACCAGAATGGTTGCTGCATTAATGCAGACTTACTTTTGAGTCCATTTTTAGTTGAAAGCAAAATATTAATGTTGATATAGGGTTAAAGATGTACAGCGTGTGTGTGTATGGCATTGTAGGCATCTGAATATCTCTTCTACAACTTTTTCAGATTCCTAGGTTAGAGGATATTTTTAGAACTTAATGTAAGAGTACACTGTGTTTTGTTGTATTTTCTTCACTGGTCTTGTAAACATATTACTTTATAAGTGTTGTCACCTGATCCTAAAGATATTAGTTGAACTAGTAAAGTATAAAATAAGAACATTAATCTTTAGTGCATGCAGTTTGTCCTAGCTGTGCACTTTGCAATACTGCATGCAGCTACGTCAGATCTCATAAGCTCATCTTAACTTGGTGATCCTGGATGTGGAATCAAGCCAGCATGCTGCATATAAGCTGTATATACAAAACAGCCGGACGGTTTTTGCCTTCAAAGGCCACCACCTAACTCTATTTGTAACAGAGGCTTCTTTGCATCCAGCTTTTTCTACAGCAGTATCATCTGAGCAGGATTTGGCTCATGCAGATGGCAATCTCTGCCCTTGAGAAAACAACCAGTAACCCATATGCAGTTGTGGAGTTACTAGCTTTGTCTTTTCTGCTTGGAGTACCTTTGTTCAGTGCCTGGCTGTTGTGATCCTGAACTGACGCTCACTGAAGCGAGCTGTGAAACATTCAGGCTGCTCAGCAGAACCTGGATTGGGCCATGTCACCCACTTTCAGCAGAGAATTTGATGTCTGGACTCAAGCTGATGGAGATCAGTGGCTTTACTGGATCAGTAACAGTGTGATGGTCTGACATTGTCATCCAGGCTCATCTTACAGCTATAACTTGTTAGAGGCGATGACCCAGTCAGAAATCCAGATATTTCCATATTTCAGTGTGCTTGGAGCAAGACCTCTTCTGTGGAATACAACCGCGACATCCCAAAGAGTTCATATCTAGTAACCTGCTTGACACTTTTCCTAGAGCAGCATCTGCCTTGTTCTAAAACACTCAATTTAAAATGAAGCTAATTTAATTATTTTGTTAGGCAGATTACCTTCTTCATCTGAAAGATAAATGAGAATGTTTTGATAAGATAGGTAAAATCTGGGGTTTATTTTTAACCTTATCTCTTACAGATAGAAATACTTAGCTGTTCAGCATTATCCATTTTAAGGAGGTTAAAGTTGGAGAGATTGTAGAAGGGAATCAATGGAACTGCTGCATTTTGATTGTATTTTTATTTTTGCTCTTTCCTATCCCAAAAATGCCACCAGATAGTAATATCTTTACAAGCTGCATCAGATAAAAAAATTATTCCAAATAGCAATAATGTGCCTTCATTGTTCCTTTCGTCTTTCCCACTGGCTCCTTCAGAAACCTCATCACTTTTGCTTCTTATTGTAAGGTTTGAAGACATACGAGTCACACCCCCTGCTTCTAAGCCTTGTATTTTTTCTTTAAATTTTGCACATTCTTACTTGTTTTGATATTATCCCTAATTATGGCCTGGCTACATGTGGCTAAGAATATGGTCTGTGACACCCATGAATTTCAACACAGTTGCAAGTGTGATCACTAGTAATGTATGAAACTACACAGTCATACAGTGTTGGATATCTGGAAATTTTTAGTGTGTGATTTGGATGATGACGATGGTAAGGGTTTGGCATGTGATTTAGGGGACCTGACAGATGGAATGGCTTGGTTGTGATTTATCAGAGTGGGACTATCTCTATAGTCAACAGATTCTGGTCAGTGCAATGTTTTATCTCCTTAGGTTTTTGGCCCCTTTTTCTGTAAATGCAGCACTTTACAGTTACATAACGAGAGAAAGGCAGTGATTTTTCTGTTCTGATACACTAAATCCCGATCCATCTTTTGCTACCTGTATCCCATGGATTTTGGATAATTCCCTTTACCAATGTTCATTGAATTTACTAACAAGTATTTTGTTCAACTTACTTATTTCTGCTGACATTTACAGCTCCTCCCTCCTGAAATGCTAATGCTAATTATAAACTATACTTTGAAAATGTTTTCTGCATCCCAGAGAATGCCTGAAGACGTCTGTAAAATCATTCAGTTGAAAAAAAAAGAAATCTCAATATTTCGTCCTCAGCTTTCACAGATGCTGCGTGTACCTAACTATGCCTGTTATTGTAGGATGATTTAATCGGCACCTTTCCAGTTGTGGTTGATAGTCAAAATACAATATTACCCCAAGACAAACTGAAATGTAAAACTTGATGCCTTTTGCACTACTAGCCATTCAAAAAATATTTTTGTTTGTTTGCATTTAGTTAAATAAGTCAAATTACATGATTATTGAAGATAATAAAGAGAATGAAGACCACACATCTGTAAGAGGAAGAACGGCCATCATTTTTTCCTTGAAGAATGAAGTTGGAGGGCTTGTAAAAGCATTAAAACTCTTTCAGGTATTTAATAATCTCAGTGCTACAGCAGCTCTGTATTTTTAAATTGTAAGTATAGTTTTGGAACACAGTAGAATTAATGACATCCATTTATTAAGGATCTGGCTCACACTTCGCACCCAAAATTATCCACAAAGGCAAATTTATGCCTCAGAAATGAGATTCTGGTTGTCAAAATATCTTCACAAAACATGTAATCTGCATGCACTAAAGGCTGAGAGAGTTTTGTCTTTTCCCCTCATGAAAAAAGAATTGGCACTGATTGTTTCCATGGCATGTAAGAGGTGGGTCTGAAGCTTGTGCTGATGTCAGGTGGACACTTGGGGTGCTGACCAGCACTGGTTGAGTCCGGTGCCCTTGTCACCCTGCCTAGCCAGACTGAGGGTGACAGGGGAACTGCAGTTGTACAACTGCCCTCCTTCGATTGCTGGGTGAGCGTTGTGGAAGGAATATGTGCAATGCCGCTGTGTTCTGGCACCTGGCCCTGCATGTCTTAGCCTGGGGTTTTCTCTATGTTCCTGACATAAGACATATGATTAAATAATTTTTCAAATAAAAGAAAAGTGAAGCTTATTCCTTGAAAACTACTGCTTTTAAATTCCTCTCTTGCTCGTGAGATAATTATATGGTGACTTGATTGCCATTTTGGTGAATTTCCCCAGACCCAGTTGCCAATCAGTTTCCTATGGGAGGGATGAAGGGAAAATGTTTATGAATTTAAACCTCCTGATTGTGTCTTTCTGTGCTTCCTGAGTGTAAATGAAATTGAAAGAATACAGGTTCTCTTTCATTTTCTTCTGAATGGGAAGTTTTTAAAAATCAAGCTATTTCCCCCTCTCCAATAAGCAAACTGCTATCAAGAGATCCAGTTATCTAAAGTAGTATCATAAAGGTGGTGAGTAGTCCATGGCAGTAGAACATTCATTTGGAAAACAAATTTTAGTTTTTAGTAAATTCTTTTTATTCAATCTATTTGAAAACATTACTACTTTAAAAACAGGAGAAGCATGTCAATCTGGTACACATTGAGTCACGTAAATCCAAGAGACGAAATTCTGAGTTTGAGATCTTTGTGGACTGTGACAGTAACAGGGAGCAACTGAATGAGATCTTCCAGCTCCTGAAATCCCACGTCAATGTTGTCTCTGTGAACCTGACAGAGGACTTCAATGTCCAGGAAGATGGTAAGTACAAAAGGCAGTTCTGGTGAGAACGCACTTTGCAATGTGTCGGTTTGAAACCTTTTTATGGTGTCTGCATCTGTGTATTGTTTTCAACCAGGACTTACCAGGTTGCTTCTGTGTTGTGAATGAGCGTAGTTTGGATGGTTGGAGCAGGGCTGTGGTGGCTGCTGTGACCTAGGAGCACAGACTGGTGCAGGCTGCTGAAAACTGCATGTCCGTTGTCCGTGCTCCTGTCCCCTCTCAGTACAGCAGAACTGGCATTGATGGGAGTCCCTGCACCCATGCAAGCTGGCATGTAGGCAAGGGCTGAATTCAGGGCTCGGCTGGGGACTGTACACCATTGTGACAGAGTGTAATACTGACAGACCCCACTTCACTTTGGATACTGGTGAAACTGGGAGATGGATTCTGTAATTTCCTTATGTAGCTCTTGATTTATTTTTTTAACCGCTTTTCATCATAACCAGTTACTTATCTTAGTGGAAAGAGATGCCTTTTAATGTAAGGATGCTTAATGTCCTGTCTTCCTTTGTTTCTTGTTGAAGAGATGCCTGAAGTTCAAGGCAGCAGAGAGTTGGCCCCATTTATTTCTTAGCCACTGTCCTTGGTGTAGGCTGGTAGGCAGGGGTAGGTGAGATCTGGTGTCGTCTGATAAAAAAGGCTTACTTGAGCCCTAAGTAAGGGGAATATCAATCTAAACACTTCCCTCTGTCCTTCTTAAGAAAACTGAACAACATTGGGACAGAAAAACAGTGTATTAATGCCTCTGACAAGAGCTTGACTAGAAACTCATTTCTGCTAAATAAAAATAAATAAGAAGTAGTCAGTAGCAAAACTGTAATGAAGCGTCACGCTAAGGCTGTAGACCCTCCTTCTCTTCGCCTTCCCCCACACACCCCTCAGCAAAACTGGATGCTTCTGAGGTACATAACCACAGAACAACATTTGTTTCTCATGGTCAGTGAAGCAGGATGGGAGGACTCAAGCCTGCTCCCACTCTGCAGGGGGACCACAGGCAGATCACTTCCCTACTCCTTTGCACTCTAGGAAATTCACAGCAATGTGCACAAGGAGGCCTTGTCTCAGTGGGAGCTTCTAGATGCTACTAGAACAGCAATAACAGTTAAGGGCCACAGAAACCCATATTAACTGTTTCCTCCCCTGGACTCTTTGGAGCTGGCTGTGCTCTGTAGGCAGACTGTGGCAGTGACAGAGGAGGAAGTGTGAGCTGTAGGCTGGTGCCAGATAGGCAGTGGGCTCCCTTGTCTTATTCATGCCCTTTTAATTTATAGGTTTCACTTGTAACCGCCATAGCCATACTTGAAAGTAGCATTTCCTCCCTCAGCATGCTCGGCGTTATTAATAACTTTGTGGATTCCATGCATTCCCTAGACATGGAGAATGTTCCCTGGTTTCCAAAGAAGATCTCAGATTTGGATAAGTGCGCAAACCGAGTGCTGATGTACGGGTCCGATTTGGATGCTGACCATCCAGTAAGTATTTTTTCCTCCCTACAGCCAATCCTCAGCAAAAACATACTTTGTGGAGCTTACTTAAAAGAAATGCAACTTTTTCTCCTCCCTCTTCTTCCCCTCAACAGCACCTCTGTGGGTCTGAAAGTCTTGAGGGTTTCATGGCTTTTTCCTAGTGCAGGCAAGGCAGTCACTGAATTCAGCTCCCCTGTCTTTCTTCAAGGCTGGCTTGTGCGAGGACTCCAGGTCTGGGCCCTAAGTGGTTGCATACAAATTAAAAAAAGACAAACAAAAAAGCTGCTGTGAGACAGGCTCACTTCCTCCTCTTTCTTTCTGTCTTCCTTCCTTTCTTTCTATATTTGGAGCAAACAAACTGGTACCTGGGCAGTGCAAATTGGGAATTTGTTCTGTAATTCAGAATAATCAATCAAGCAACAAAGTTTATATTAATAATGATATGACTAAATTGAATTTTTCTCTACTGACTATATAGTTGCAGGCATAAACCTGCTGATTCTTACTTTGGAGTATTTCTTAGCTCACAGTTATTAAACATTTCAGACTACAGCTATGAGGTTCCAGCCCTGTCCTCTCATTCTTACACAGCATACTTTTACATTTCTTGACTGAAGATATGTCAAGTGTCTTGTTTTAAATAAATTTATTTACTACAGCTTGGAAACTCATTTAACTTTGTTTTTCTTCTTTCCCCTGCCAGGGTTTCAAAGACAATGTCTATCGCAAGAGGCGAAAGTATTTTGCAGATCTGGCTATGGACTACAAACAGTAAGCTTGAATTCTTCCAGGCTAAGCCTTCTGGGTGCCTTGAAATAACAGAGAGGACTGGAAGGAGCTCACCTTCCTTGGGCTTGGATCTTTCTGAGGCATGCTTGGCTTGGGAATTGGAGCCAAGGGGGTAAAATGGAGGTGTAAGATAAGGTTAAAAGGTAGATCTAGGCCTCTGATCAGTCTGAGGCTGTGGTTGCTTGGCCGTTACGGTGTCCGCAGCAGTGCTGACCCACAGATGGACAACGATGCCAGCCTGGGCTTCCTGCAGCATGGTGCATTTGGACTCTGTGGTCCCTCCCTGCTTCTCTGAAAACGGGTGCAACATAAGAAGAGGGTGGACAATGCACATCACACAGCTGCCTGTGCCAGCACGTACTGACTTGACTAGGGCAGATTGGTGCCCTTTGCGAAGGAGAGAGAGGGGAGGCAAAACCCAGTATATAGCCCATTGACCACTGAGTGTAGACTCTCTAGGCAAATGTTAGTATTTGAATTTTCTTTCCTGCTTCAAACTAGTGCGTATGATGTGTAGATAAGATGTTTTCTGTGAAAAGAAGCTGGAAGAGCTTCTGTCTTTAGAAATGCTGCTAGGGGGAGTGAGCTCTTAAAGTACTAAGAGTTTCATAGCCCACTGCTGTAAATTCTTTCTAAACATGATTTTCATGTTGCTGTTGCCTGCTTGAATTTAGATTCCAAGTTCATCAATCAGAAATGACTTAGAAATGGTGGGTGTTTAGAGCTCATTCTGCACTGTGTATTAATGCAACTGGTTACTGCAGCACAGAGCTGGTTACTGTTAATGCGTTGCTAACAGAGATTTCCTTGGGAAAGCGTTTGCTGGTTACCTGGCTGGCAGTGGAAACTCGGTGTAACACTCCCAGTGTTTTCAATAGGCTTTAGGTCACACTCTTTAATTGAGATCCTGAGTGCTCAATTGGAGAGATGAGTTACAATTATATGTTCAGACAGATGCTTGATTTTTACCTAATGTGGATATTTAGCTGCTTCTACACAAGGTGGTGTTTATTTAGGGAATTTTTCTAAAACAAATCAAAAAGGTAGTGGAAAGTAATTGTAGACAGGAAAGTCCCAACAGGGAAAAGGATGTGTTCTCAGCATCTGAAGCCATAAAGGTTATACAGGTATTTTAAATCTCAGTATTAATGACCTAAGCAACTATTTATAAAACTGAAGTTTTCAAGCTCCAGTGATGTCAATGCAAAGATTCCCGTTTAGTTGATTTAGGTGAAAAAGAGGGCAAGCCCTTAGACTAAAAGCTTTCCAGGGCATAGACCAGATCTTACTGTAGTTCTGACAGTGCCTAATGTACCTTGAGCAGGTGTCACAGCCATACAGATGTTAAATAATAATAGTAGGTAAATGAGTCATCCATTAGTAGCCATTTACCAATGAATGTCCTTTCTTCCTCTTCTCCTTGTAGTGGTGACCCAATTCCTAAGATAGAATTCACTGAGGAGGAGATCAAAACTTGGGGGACTGTGTACCGAGAGCTTAACAAGCTTTACCCAACTCATGCCTGCAGAGAGTACCTTAAAAACTTACCCTTGCTCACCAAATACTGTGGGTACAGGGAAGACAATATCCCGCAGCTGGAAGATGTGTCCCGCTTCCTGAAAGGTAACGTGCTGATTTTCTTACATAAAAGGAACTAAGTAAGGTTCACTGCAAATCACATGGCTATCTCGTGGGCACAAGAAAACTTCCTTGGTCGCTTTTGCTTGTATTCATTCTGGTCCTTTAAGAGGTCTTTTGGCCATCTGTGATTTAATGCATTGTGTCTTGAACATACCCAAACAGTGACATTTGAGGGGCAGTGCTACCTCTGAAGAGACTGTTAGGACAGGCTAAAGAGATACATAGCTGTATCGTGTTTGCTCTAGGCATGAAATCGTAGGAAATCCACTGACACAGAGGATTTTTACTGAAGTTTGGTTGTTTTCAAGCTTAGGCCTATTTTTTCTAATCGTGCCTAATTTTCCTATGTGCTCATGAGCCAAGGTAGCGCTGTGGCTTTTACCTCAGTTGTAGCAGAAAAGGTGACAACATACACCAAACTAACATACAATTTCTCTGTTCTTTTTCAGAGCGCACAGGTTTCACCATTCGCCCAGTTGCTGGATATCTGTCACCCAGAGACTTCTTGGCAGGATTAGCATTCAGAGTTTTTCACTGCACTCAATATGTTAGACACAGCTCGGACCCTCTCTATACACCAGAGCCGTGAGTCATTTAATCTTGGGGTAGAATTTAAGAGAGTGAGTTTTGAATCTCACTGCCCAGAGCCAAACTTCTTAAAAGCTGTTCAAGAACACCATCAAGAAAACTTATTTTTACAGTGCTGAAGACTCAGCCTCCATGCTGAATGTAATGAAGTGCCTCCTCAAGTGACACCTTCACAAGTACAGGTTTTCAAAAGTACAGCAGGTTATTGGAGCTCTTACTGATATCATAGTGCACAGTTAAATACTCAATTGCCTCAGAAATGTGGAGCTCAGATCTTAATTTGAGACAGCTTAATTTGAAAACCTGAGTTTATATATTTATGTTGAGTTGGTATGACCTGCTCAGTTGCTTTCAGCTAAAAATAATTGACTCTTTTTTACCTTTTGGATACTAAATAGTTTCATGTAAGACACTGTGTCTGTTTAGTGGTGCTGCTCTTTCACTCTACCACAAAGACAGATTGTGAGATTTCTTGTTTTGTTTCTTTTTTCCAGGGATACCTGCCATGAGCTTCTAGGCCATGTCCCTCTTTTGGCTGAACCCAGTTTTGCTCAATTCTCTCAGGAAATTGGTCTTGCATCACTTGGGGCATCAGATGAGGCTGTCCAAAAACTGGCAACAGTGAGTGTTTGAGTGCTTGGTGATCCCATGGAAAGTTTCCTGCTTTAATAGACTTCAAATGTTTGGAGCTTCGTGGCAACATCAGCCATACTGTCTGCTGGACCTCTGTGTTTCACTGGCCCTTGGCTTTTACAGTATATAACAATTCTCCATGCTAGGAAAAAAATACATTTTATACAATTGAAATGATATGGTGTTTTCATTGAATGTGGTGAGCACTAGCATTAGATACATTTTAGACAGAAAATCAAAATAATATAAATTAATCTAATTTCCTGGATATCAGTTCCTGGATGCTTTGGAAAAGTATTTTAAGATGAAAATCAAATTCACATGAAAAATAATTGCTGCAAGTTATGAAAGAATGGGTTTGCTGATTTTTTTTTTCTTGTTTTTTTTTCAACACCTGGTGTAGTTAGTGGTCACATTTGTACTGTGTTCAGTGGGAGCAGAACTAAGCCATCCATGAAAATAGTGCTTCTCCCCATATACCTGCAGAAACACTGAAATCCAGCAAACTAAACATTTTTACTTTTACAGGTCAATAAGCAAATGAGAAACAAACTGTGGTGGGCTGATGTTTACACTGATTCACAGAGGTCTTCTCTATCCAGTGTTTCTTTTAAGTTGAAGCTGTTGTGTCATGACAATATTTCTCAAAACAGATTTAAATCCCAGTGTTCCTGCTGACATGCCTAGCTGGGTTCCAGCTTCTTGACCAGCTGGGTGATCTATAATAGCAATCTTTCTTATGAGAAACCTGTGGTTCTTTGCCCTTCCATTCTGGATTTCCTCCTCTTGAAATACCTGAGAATGATAACCAAGTGTTGACTGACGCTACCTACTAATCAAAATGCCCCTATCTAGTTCACTGCAGCATCTTTGCTGAAGGCTGAATTATTTCACTCCCTTCTGTTTCAGTGCTACTTCTTCACTGTCGAGTTTGGCTTGTGCAAGCAAGAGGGACAGCTACGAGTATATGGGGCTGGCTTGCTCTCCTCAATTAGTGAGCTCAAGGTAAGACTATCTACTGCTTATTTATGTCTTTTCTTTGTTTGTACCTGATTATTGTCACTGTTTTGCCCTGTTTTTTATGAAGTATAATTCTAAAGATCTTTCTTTTGAAAACTCCTAGATACCTGCTAGACTTAAAGAAAATTGACTGTAGCAATAATTACTGGACAGTCTGCTTTTGGATATATGCTGAGCAGCTCCCATGTCTGTTGCAGGAAGCATTAGATGACTGGTATTTCTTCATGTTAGGTTCCCAGTAACTGTTTTCAGAATAAGCTCTGCTGGTTTAACCAGATTCTGAAAATATTGCCCTTGTTTACACATGAGCCTTGTGTCCGAGGAATCCCTTTTTTGACCCAGATTGGCAGAATATGACCATTCTGAGTTACTCCATTTGTTAAGCTTTAACTACTGTTCATCTGCAGATAAAAATTTTAAGAAGCAATGCACTAAATAGGGTCTCAATTTTTTTTTTTATTTTCTTAATTCACTGTACCTCATGTGATCTTCCTCATGGATTCTTTGATGTCTTCTGACACATGATAACTGATTACATTGCCAGCACTCCCTGTCTGGCAGTGCCAGAGTCAAGCCTTTTGATCCAAAGGTCACCTGCAAGCAAGAATGCCTCATTACAACTTTCCAGGAGGTTTACTTTGTTTCTGAAAGTTTTGAAGAAGCAAAGGAAAAGATGAGGTACGGCTATATTTTTATGTCCTCTCTGTTAGAATCAAGTTATACTGGAAAAAGAGAACATGCAGTTCTTGTTTCGCACGTAGATTAGATGAAACAGACAATTAAGATGTGACTTTT
>JAAGNO010027884.1:0-22732 GCA_033439905.1 Ceryle rudis
TTTGGGGGGTTTGTGTCCCCCGCCCCCCCCCCCCCCCCCCTTTTTTTTTTTTTTTTTTACAAAAAAAAAAAACCAAAACAGCAAAACTTCTAAAATCAACTCGTGATAAAGCTGTTCTCCTGTATAGACTAGGTCCTCAGTTACAAACAACAAATTTTGCTTTGACTTGCTAGAACTTTGGGCAAGCAAAACCAACCATTATTGCTCTGGAGACTGATCTTCATGGATACTGGTGAATGGCTCAGTGAGCCACAAGCTACCACTCCACCACGCTTCAGAACATCTTTAAATAAGTCTTACATTTTAATATAAATGTATATAATTGTCTCTCTAAATCATCACCATTAGCAACATAACTTGCCTACAGCATCATGCTACTTCTGCCAAACACAAATAGCAAGACTGAGCAGCCTAAGTTACTACTGGAACGCTGCATATCAACCTTTGCATGCTTTCCTCCTCCCCACAAACACCTTCACACTACTCAACTACAATAATTTTTAAAGAAATGGATATTTTAAGTATTAAGTACAATTTAACTCCCTCTTGCAGAAATAGGTATTTCTACCATCTAATAGAAATATTTCAGGAGACACGCTATTAAATCCTGTTAATGCACCATTGGTTCAATTCTAAAACCATTATCTAAATACATCAAATAGTTTTCAAAAGAAAAAAAACAATTTAAGGGAATTATCTGCAAAATGAGCTTCTTATGTTTTATTTCTGTCCAGATTGCCCTACAGCTTCTATACTGTGATAAAACGTGCCAACGTACCATATAATATTGGAAAACTAACAGAGAAATATACTGAATGTGCAAAAGGAAGTCAGGGGAGGGGAAAGTTGTGGGAAATTCCAGAATGAATCACCACTGAGGATCCTTGGGAGGGGAAAGGGAGCAGAAGAGAATGAAAAGAGGAACACAGAAATAATTCCTCCCATAAAGAATATTTTTCTATTGGAAACTAAACCAGACTTTGAAAGAGAAATGGTGGATTCCTTCGACAGGTGGTGTCAATAGATCTGCCTATTAGTCACTTTGGCAGCAGCACTACGGTGATGGGGTTTGTAAAATACCACTTAAAAACACAGCATATACACAACAGAAGTACATTAAGAAGTTAATTCCAACTTTCTGATACAGGACACTTTTAGCCACATAAAACTAGCTACTGTTAATATCCAAGTTTGCAGTTTCTGCTCTAGTTTTACAGACTGTAGTAGACACGGACTTAAACCAAAAGCAAAAGCCCATAAGGAATAGCTGGCCTTAACTGGTGACAAACACAGACCTAATGACTCTCCTGTCAAAGTCCTTCTGCATCTTTGCTTTTGCTTTCCTGTAGTAACTGGTGACATGTAGCAGTGTTTTCTCACTGATATACCATTTAAAATTGAAAGTTATGGTTGCTCGTGCTCCTTCTTGCCCTACCGCAGGAGGTCTACTTCCTACAAATGTGATTTAACATTTTAACTAATCAACTCTCAGTTCTTAAGTGCCTTAATTTTAAATTTATCTGGTTTAATTCTTAGACTTTACATTCCAGAAATGTCTGCTGCCAGCAGATAGAAACAAGGCATTCCTTAGGAATTCTCAAATGAAAACACGTGAATTTATAAACCTTCACAAACCCTGAAACTAACTTGGTTAGCTTCTACTGAGAGGAAGATTTGCAGGGGTGGAAAAAAAAAAAAAACAAACCAACAATAAAGCCAAAACAAACAAACAGGAAAAAAAAACCAAACATATTTTGGAATTAAAATATTATTGTAACACATTGTATTTTCATAGGACCTGATAGGTCAAAGATACTAGAATTTGACAGAGAAGATAAATGTGTTAGGAACGAAGTCAACTTTGTATTTATACAGAATTAACCATTAGCCATTAAATGGCATCCATCTGGCTAGGTTCAACAAGTGTATGTAAAATAGTATCAAGCCATTAGAAATTAAATATATATTTCAAAGAGAAGACTACTCTCTTCCTCATTGTTGGTGCACTGATGTAGCAATAATGTTAACCAGCACTTTTGGTGTCAAAGAGCTAAAAATACTTGAATTCTCAAAAACATTCAGAACATTCAGAAGGTCAGTCTAACCCACTGCCCTACTTTATTTCTCCAATAAGAAATTTAACTAAAAGAAACAATAGTTGAACGCTGCTCTTTTAAGGTAGAGGCAGATGTTTAATATAGAACATCTATCCTCAGAGAGAACAGACACGTAGTTCAAATAATCTTGGTTGTTACCCATGAAAAAGGAATGCATAAGCCCAACTAAGACAAGGTCGGTCTTATCACGAGTAATGCATATGGCAGGAAAGTTCCTTGGAAATCGGTCAAGATCTAAAAGCAGAAGAACTGTAATTTAATTAACCACAAGAAAGCATTCCACCTGCCTAGCACAAAATCTGAGTCATGCAGTTGCTGTTTTAATTATAAAAGATTCACTGGTTATGTCTCCACTGGCATGGCAAATGTAACTTCAAGAGCTTTTCTCCTCCCTTTGTTACTGTGCTGGAAGAAAAAAACATTTCTGGAAGAATCCACAGGACACACTTGAAGATTGGCATTAGCTCCTAGTGCAAGTACGTGGTCACGCTCAGATTAAGGAAGTCAGTGAGATCTTCACCCGCTTATAAAAATCAAAATCTGACCAAATAATACATATATATGGAGAAATTACAGTATGTAAAATATTAATGGACACAAGGCTCCAGAAGTCCTTCTCACTACTGTCATTAGAAAAGAAGCCTATCTTTGGTCTTGTCTTAAAGATTGACCCTAAACTGAAAGCTGCAAGCCACTATCACCGATGTGAGGCTGCTTTTAAGACATTCACAGTTCGATATGATGGAACTATACAGATAAAGCAGAATCATCATCACCTCTACAGTATTTCCCATTAATTTTAATAGTGTATGTATAGACATGTATTAGACATTTGTCTAATAAAATTTAATTCAAGATTATTTTTTCTTTCTAGTCAAGTATGTTTACTTAATAAAATGCTTTTCTGGCATTTCAGGCTGTTTGTACAAAAGGCTATAGCAACACTACTCTGTAACCAGTATGTTATGTAAAATTTAATTTCACACAATTTTATTCTGTGGACCAGCATTTCCTTTATGGAAGGAGAAGGAATAGAAGCAGTGTGGCCTTGTGCTCGCAATGTAAACAGATAAGGGTGTGGATGCAGAGAGAAGAATGACATTTCCTAAGGAAACTGTAGCATTACTATAGTGATGCTCCAATTAGTGTCTCAAACAACAGATGCAGAGGCAATCAAACACAAATTCTTAGAAATGTGGACAGGGGAGGCAATGAATTGCTTGTCATTATATATATTTATAAATGGCATTTTCTATTCTGATGGAACAGAAAATACATTTTATAAATGTTTTTCCTCTCTGAAGCTTCCCATATTAAAACAAGCTGTTTAAATGCACACATGAAAGATCATAGCTGTTTTTTTTCTAATTACGTATAAGCTTCCTTATTTTAATAACACTGCGAGACACTTCATTTTTTATTTAAGGATGAATATTTTCTCAGAGAAAGCATTCTCCCCTTCCCTAGCATGCCTAAACTCGTATTTGTAATGACGGCGACAGACAGTAGTAGAGGATTAAAGGCCTGTCTAAAAGTTGCTAAAAAGTGTCAAAACTATTGCCTATTCATGAGACAGATGAATGTGCTGGGGGGGAAATCACGACAGGCTAGTATTTTTATGTTATGCAAGGATTAATCTATTTCAAAATAAATAACTAGGTATCCTGCATACACAATATGTTTGTGATCTGGAAGAACAAGTTAATCCTTTCACCCACCTCAGAGAAGGAATTTGAAGCAAGACAAAGATTTTTGGAAGGAAGAAACAGACACTTTTACCTTACATAGGACAATGAATTGTCTTTGAGTTTGGGATTTAATGATCTAATAAATAATAACTTAATACCACATACCTAAAAGATAATTATACCAAAGTATTAAGCAACATAATTACATATTTTCATTAAGAAACATTCCTTATTATCTAGTAAACTCTGCTACTTAAACATATTAAGAACATAAACATATGTTTATGTTCAGGATACACCAAAATAATTCAGTAGGATTTATTTCCTTTGTACAAAAAGCCTTTGGAGGAAAGAAAACAGGTGAAGATAGCAGTCCAAGGCACAGTTGTAAGAATCTGTATTCAACTATAAAAAAAAAAATTAAAAAGAAAAGCAAGCTAAAACTTATGAAGGACTTGAAACTAGCAATCAAGCAGTAACTTGATTTTTATGTACCTGTTCAAAAATACTATTAAACTTCGGCTATCTACCCTGAATTTTGTTGGAACTGAAAACTCACATTATTATAGATTAGCCATGTTACCAAATGCAGTTCTCTCTCCATTCTGACACGTACTGAAATAGGAACACACCAAAACCATTTGCCATATGGAGCCTCTGACTTGATTGTTCTAACAAGCACTTAATTATTTTAGCATTACTTTATTTATCAAATTCACAGACTTAACTTTGAAGTCTATTCCCATGACAAATTATTTTAATTTCCTAGAATGCAAGGAAGGAAAGAAGGAGCTTATCTTTAGAACTTAATGTAACCTCCACTTACAAGGTTTACTCCTTAAGACCATATAAAGTGAAAAAAGGAAGATGAAAAAATATAATCAAAAGAGTTAAGATTTTAATTTTGTGGTGAGGATATCTTAACCCAGTGAAAGGAAAAAATATTACTAGATATAATCTAGAAAATTTTTCTCTTCCTGCTGCTCCTAAAATTGAAAAATGACTACTTTTATTGTGTTAAGAAAATATGTAGTGTTGTAGACTTTAATCTTATAACTTTTAATATAATATTTATGATTGGTATTAACACATTTCTAGCAGGTGTGACACTTCCTGCACAATTCCAAAATAATGTAGTAACAAAAATTGATACATAAAAACAAGCAATATTTTTCATTGTTAATAATTGTTCTGCCTATTGTAAACCTAACACCATGCTAGCACTTATAGACAAATATGACTCATATTCCCATCTATACCTTAAAGTAACAGAACCTTATAAAGAGAAGAGTACTTGTAACATTTTAACAGTCAAATGTCAGTAGAGTTCCAAATAATACATATAAGCAGGGAAGATTAAGTGACATGAATATCCAATACATCTCAAAAAATCTATGATAGGAGATAAATGCAGTGAGGATAAAGAAGCCTCTCAATTTTTTATTTATGTTTTACACTAATGAGTCACAGATTCACATGTACATAAATACACACAGGAAAACCAAATTAAACTAGTGTTTTGTTGTTAAAAGATGAAGTATTTATTCCTAACACAACATTCCTTCAACTGTAAGACTAAACCCACTTCCTTATGATGGCAAGACAATACTGGATACACTATAATTTGCCCTTACATATTGCTGAATGCAGCCTCGTTCAAAGGCTACACCCAAGAAAGGTAAAATAGGATTTCAAGAGCCAATATACAGCTATTTTAATACATCTTATTCTTCAGACTCTTATCAATTTTCTTCATGCAAAGAAATATTTCCCTATAAAAACAAAATACAGCCTGAGTAGCATCTACTTTTTTTTGAATGCACATAATTAAAGCTAGCCAATGTATCAACAGCCTAGCGCAGAGGCATTCATTAGCTCAACTGCTGAATGTTTTCCCAGACTGCTGTTCTGTCTGACGGCTGGGTGCTGTGATCCTCTTCTGTGGCTTTCATGGCATCCTAATTAGTGATTTCTTATATCCATTAAAAAAAAAAAAAAAAAAAACAACCCAAAAACAGCCAAGAAAACCCAAACCAAACAACCAAACCCAAAAAACCCCAAAACCAAAACGCAAACCATAACACCCCAGACACACACACACAAAAAAATCAACCTGAATCTTAAGTTAGACCTTGACATTGAATAAACAGGTGGCCATTTACACTAGGTCAAAGAAAAAAAATCCCATAAAAGCATCTTTACTCAGTCTATGTGAAACAAAAGTGAAGAAAAATCCTGCTTGCTTAATCTTTCTAGAGTCCCACTGATTAAAATGTACAGAGTCCTTACATAACAGACCTGCCGATACCCTTCACATTAGCACAACAGCAAGTGATAAATATTTGAAGAGAATCGCTGTTGAAATGTACAGTTTCAAAAAGATATTATTAAAAATTTTGATACCCTTGTCAGGTTTCAATTCAAAAAGGCGCTCCAATTTACTTTTATTATTTTCCCAGAATTTTTGCTCATTTATTTAATATTTTTAAGTCTATATGCTTACAAGCCAGGTATATTAATCTCTAGTACCGAACCATACCCATGAGAACTGACAAGCTTTACATGTAACCTTTGACAGGGTGGGGGGTGCACATTAGCCCACCTTCTGACACTTTTCACAAACTAAAGGAAACGTTTCAATAATTTGTTTACTTCACCCCAGATACAAACAGGGCTCTACTATTCTGACTTGGTCTGTAATGACATAGAAAAAGCTTAGGAGGACAGACTTCTAGGTGACACATGACCCAAAATTCATTATTAGTCCTCAAGACTGCCAAGTCATGTCAAATATTAGCAAAATTACAGTATCAACAATGACAATATTTAATCCAGCTTCTTAAACAGAAATGGCTTTTGATCCTACTTTATCCCCTAGAGTATTACTTCATATTAAAAAAACAAACAAACAAACCCAAACAAACAAAAACAAAACTAGCTTGGTATCTAACTTAAGAGTAAAATAATAATTTCCTACACTACAATAGATGTAAAAGCATAATTCTGCTTAAGAGTTGCCAGGGAACTATGCATGTTCCAAAACATACCAGATATACAATACCTGACTTAAAAAAAAAAAAAAAAAACAACAAGTATTTTAGAGACATACCTTAACATGTTCAAAGAAAAGCTAACTCAAGCTGTAATTAAAATAAATCCCTATAAGCAGGGCAGGGCAAACAAGACACCTGGGTAGACTGTTTAAAAAAAAAAAAACAACCAAAACCAAACACTTAAGCAAAGCATTAAATGACAGTGCAACCACACAAGTAAGTCAAACCAAGAAATTTTCTGTTGCAATCCTCTTGACACTCTCCACACTAAGGAATCTCAAATCAGGATGGAAGGAACTGCATGAAACACTTGTTTCTGAATAATCAAATCATGTGTCACTGAGGACCTACAGATTTCTAACCCTCTGTCTCCATCACCCTCACCAACCAACACCCTCCAACACCCTTGCTGTGTTAAACACTGCTTCTCAAACTGCCGACATGCAAGTGCCTTTGAATCTCCACTGACCTGAACCTAGGAAATTACTTCCTAATCAGCAGGCACACAGCTCAGGGGAGACCTTTGGATCACTGCTGCTGCTGCTGTCCAGCTGATGTACAGAAGACAAGAATTGCCATGCTGTGAAGATGATGCCAAACAGAACAGGTACTTGGGCTGGAGCGTGCATATTCAGAGAGAAATGTGACAGATACTTGAACTTAACTCTGTCTGCAACCTTTGAGAATTTAAGAGGAGAAATCATGTTTAGGTAACCCTAAACACAAAACCACATACGAGCCTCAGTCTTCTTACATATGCAAACCATGTTACAGATCTGGTAAAAAGAAATATTGACGAATCTTTCTTTGTATTGGGCTATTTCTTTCTTTACCTCCTCTGAAGTCATACAACTAGGGGATGAAACATCTGATGATTCAAAGACCCTGTTAGAGTCCCAGCTTAAAATGGCAACTAGTCTTACACAGTCAACCAGGATGCTACCATGCCTTCCACCTGAAGGTATCAACAATTCAAGAAAAAAAAAAAAAAATTCCAATGTGCTGATACTTGATACCAATTGAAAATATCCAGAACACATTCCAGAGTAAACATTTCACTTGAAGTACCTATTGCTGGGGGGAAAGGAGCAAGTTCCACATACTCAGGGTCTGGTACAAGAGGTAGCATTCAGCATAAAGTAATTCTTTTGCTAACTGCCAATCTTCCACAATTATGCATTTATGAATGCTTAACTGAAATATTGCCTTCTTCCTGGAGCTATCTGATCACAAAAATAGGAAGTAAGCATTAAAGAGTAAACATTTTACATGGTTGCATCTCATGTAAATGCTGAGTAATTGGTATGCAAAGTACCTCGTGCAAGAAATTTAAATACATCTGCTTATAGGAGGAGCCAAAGTACTGGGCAGTAAAAAGCTGCAATTCAAGCTGAACAAAATAAATTTCTCCAGTCCTGCAAACACTTAAAACAACATTAAATCTAGGGAAGCAAATCATCCCACCAGTTGGAAGTGCCTAGTCTTAAGACTTTCTGGGTAGCGCGGGATTGTTAAGGACAATGACAACAAAACCCTGAAGAGTCAGTTTGCATTTTCTTTCCTAATTTACATTTCCAAATAGATATGTATGTAGTATGCTATAGAAATAAGGGGGTTTATCTTACTTGCACATGTTTTTTTAAGTAGTGCACAGTCCACTATTAAAGCACCTGACTCCTCTCTGAGACTTACAGACATCATTACTGATAACATTACATTAGGAAACTAATGGCTTAGTTTTTGAACTCACAAGCTTTCTCACTTAGCTAGCTAAAAGGGCTACAACATTCATTTGACCTGTAAGGCTATTATTTTTTGATTAACAGAAAATTTTGTCTATTACCAGTCTTGCAATTCTCTGCAACATATATTTGCATCTATAGGGATCAGGCTGATCCAAGTCTTTCTTTGATGAAGTAGTTCTGAATGGACAGAGCATGCACGCTCATGAGCCTCCCCCACAAAGGCGTAGCTAGTCTATATTCTGTTCTTTCTGCTATGTAAGTGTCAGGTAAATGCCAACTCTAATGCAGCAGAGTAAGCTCTTTCAAGGCAAAACACAGTGTTTATTTCATTTTCACTAGACATACCAAAAACCCAGAAATAGGTGATGCCCCTATTTTATGAATTGGGCATGGCATGCATTAGCAGTCTGCACTAAAAGCAGTCTTCAGTTCCTCCACCAAGAAGCTGCTAATTCTGTCAGTCACGCTGAATGATGACAGTTTTGTGACCTTACCTATTCTCCAACCGAGCTCAGATCACCCCCTCACTTAGTAAAGAGAGGATCTGAAATGGAAAGCTGAGGTATCTATTACTCCTTTATTTCCAAAGCAGCAATAGTTGACAAACTTTTCATTTGTGAATAAATACCTGTTTGCAATAAACACAAATAAGATGTAGGAACATTAACTTCTTCTGGGAAAGACAGGGAGAAGAAAATAAATACAAAACATCCGATTTGAGTTTGCCAGATGCTCATCTACTTGGGCAGATTCTCAAGTGAAGGGAATTAACACTGGCTCATTGACTTCACTAGAACTACACATTTAAAATAGTTAAAGCTGACCTACATTAAAGCAGAATTTCACACTGAGGAAGAGCTGCCTAAAGACAGTTCAAGCCAGGAACTGCAGTGTGTTCATTCTGCATACTTTATTGTAACACTTGAATGCCCGTCTTCCTGTTCTCTGAGGGCCTGTAGCCCTCCTTATGATGCAGTGATAACAAAGTGACAGCTTACACAACCAGCAGTTTCTAAGTGGTCAGCCCTGGCCAGCTCACAGCTGGTGGATGACCAGACAAAGCTCATGAAAGCCTGAGCAATTGCCATTGAAACTTGTGCTTGCCAGACTAAGTTACAGAACTCCATCTTCAATTGAATTCTTAGGGGTTTTGCCAGCCATCCTTCTTTTAATAGTCAGAGACGTGTTCTGTCTGGAGCTGGTGGTTCCTTCTGACTGGCAATGTACCATAATGAAAAGAAGTTTGACACAACGAAGAGTCAGAGATGAGGCAAGAAGGAAGAAATAAAATTCATGTAATTGAGGAGGGAGAACTGTTAGGATACCTCCACACCCTTGAATTTGTTTTCTACCGTGCATACACGTAGGTTTGAATACATAATCCAAACCACTAATGAAGTAAAAGAAACAACAAAACCCCCACAAGCACTGGTACTAAACAAAGATTTAATATACTTGGGGAGATATACAGCATCATTGAAGAGTGCAAGAAGAATAAGCACATGACCTCTGCAGCAACAGAAAATAACACTCAATCGACATTACGCAAAATAAAAGTTCTAAGAAGCTGTCTCATTTTGAGCTTGTGGCAAAAAGAAGCAACTGACTACTTGCAGATTTTAAGGAATAGGCTCTGGAAAAGCTACAGAGATGTATATGTACACAGTCTAACACCACAGAATCACTCAGCAGCAACAGGCACCACCAAGCAAATATAAAATAGAGGCCAGTACTTCTCACTTTTAACCAATCAATAGCAAAAAGTGAAGAGACAAATGAGGATATAGAAGCTGCACTCAGATTTTTTTTATACCAAATGAGTGCACCTTTGGTTTTTGTTGTTTTGGGGTTGGACTTTTTTTTTTTTTAATTAACTGAACCTTGTTAAATCAATTCTTATACTTACCAGGCATGACATTGTTTACATAAGACTAAGTGCAAAACCCTGACCTCTGTATTTCCATCACGACCTCAGAGAATAGAGCCCACTCACCCTACCCGAGTTCTTACAACTTTAATTACATTCAACAAGGCTGCTATGCTTTAAAGGTATCAATTACCAAGACCAAAAGCTGTTTATTTGTATTCCTGTTAATCACTTCCATTTTGTTTTATTCTATTTATACACCCTGGCTTCTGCAGTAAGACTTTTTATCAGACTGGATCACTTCTTCAGAAGCAGATGAACATCTTCTTACACCAGTATACAGCCCTATAAAAAGCACACCATTTAGCTCCCCCCCCCCATACATGTAATAAATCACAGGAATTTAAAAGCTTCCAAATAGCTTGGTTCTTTGAGAAATCTTAAAAAAGGAGGGGGGTAAGGGGGGGGGGGGGGCAGCACATATGGACAGGGACAGGTCCTATCCGTCTCATTACTTACAATTTTAACATGATTAATTAGGCTGATCTCCTTAAAAGGAATTCCAGCATTTCTGTACAACTTCCCTCTTACTCAAAAAAAACCAAAACCAAACAAAAAGCCACACATTCTCTTCCTACATACTCTTGAACTTAAGTCTTCAGGAATACCTTAAGTCAGAGAACTGATTGAAAAGCCAAAGTACCAATGCAACTTTAGAACTATCTAGAAGAGCATAAAAACACTAGGAGAATTTCATTAGGGCTTTATCTCAACAGATTCTTCAAATTATTTAATGGAATATGAGGAAATCTAAAAAATACATTGATCTTAAAAGTTAAGCTATAATAGCTTAAAACTATTATCATTTAATTTATCATTATCACTTAGTTGAAAGCCATTATCCTTTCACTTTACATTTAGAAGATGAACAGCCTAAAAGTTATATTAGATTTGGTTTATTTAATGAGACTTCTAAATTGAAATAAAATGTACATTTCTTGAACTTAATGGCAAACTGCACAATCTTCATTTTCTTTTCCACACCACAAGCTACTTGCTCAGTAGACATACAAAGGAAGGTAGAAAACAAAGAGTTTCTTTGTTTGCGTACATTAACTTAAAGCTGTAAAACTCATTCAGCCAAACTTTCACCTTTAAACCTTAACCTGACTTGTAACAACATTTGTAGTCTCTAAAATTACACTGCATGCACCCAGACGGAGTTAATCACCCTTCACTTTTGATGCATAGAATAATGATCTACCACTTAAACTCAAGCCCTTAAAAGCCTGAAGAAAAATACGTACATATCTCAGTCTTAAATCAGTAGCAAAATAACAGAACTATACCTAGCATTGCCCAGTTGAAAAGGAAAACAAAACAAGACGTACAGCTTGTAGCTCATGAAAGCTGAAAATAAGTGCATTTAAAGTCTCCTCAGAGATGAAATACATGCTTCCCAGCACATGCTATTGATCAGACACCTGGTACTTTTAAGAAAAAAAGACTAGTCACAGAGTAAAGTCTGACATTATTTTTTCTGTAATTTAAAACTTTCACCGGGGGGGGTGTAGAAATGAAGCAGAGGATTGGATATAGCATGTTCTAAAAGCCGATGAGCTTGCTATCATTTTAAATGGCTAGAACCATTCTTTCTTTAAACAAGTGATCTCTGCTGAACCCTTTGTTTATAATGTATTATAGCTCCCTTCAAATACTGTACTAGCAGGAATCAGACAGTATTCATTTTTAAACCTGAGTATTTTTACTGCCCAAGAAAAAAATTAGAACTATGTAAAAACAAACTTTTAGATTTATATTATTATACTTATCACAATCCCAGCTAAAAGCCACAGGAAAAAAAAGGATATTACACAGCACAGGAACATTCAAAGCCAAAAATGCTTTGAAAAAGCTATTAGACACACAAAGGAAGAAAGTCAAACAAAGCAGATAAAAATGAGAAGCTAAAACTAGCAAGTTTGGGTGTTGAAAAAGCAGACTGATTACATGAGGAAAGACACTCAACAGCACCAACATAACCCACAATAAATCAAGCCCTGCCATTAATGACGGATCCTAAATTGCAGAATCTGATTATTGCCTCACTTTTATGTTTAGAAGTGACTTTATTAATCATGTCTTCCCCCCAGTAATAATCTCCTAGAAAAGTGACACAACCAGAGCCTTTGCAAGACAAGGTAAAAATTGAAATCAGTAGTTAAACTTCATCCGACTTTAAGGAACTGAGGATTCGTCCCAGTTCTGTTGTTCTTCCTCAGGCGACAAAAGGAATGGGTTGCTGTTTCTCTTTTATTTATGTTAATAAAGAACAGGGAGCTATTTTTATTTTCTCTTTATTACTGCTTTAAAAAAAAGCATCTTTATTTTGAAACAAGTTTTAACAAGTACGTTACAGCCTGCACACATAATGTACTGGGTGGAGTAGAAACCCTCAGAAACACAGAGCACAGAGCCAATAATGGACTTGTCGCCAACACCCTGTGATTTCATGACTGCTAGAACAAAAGCAAATGCCACATTCAGTTCATTGCAAAGAAAAGGATTCATTAACTTCATGTGGCTTTTTACTTGACCTGCATAAGGTGAGTAAAATAAAATTTAATTTTATGAGATTCAAAATGATCAACTGCAAGCCTACAATAATTGTGATGAAATGATCAAGTTAAATGACTCAGTTTAATTACAATTATTACTGGACTGTAGATCACTGTGTATTTTTAGCTGCGAGGTTGTTGCTTTTCTTCCTGCAATATGGTAAAAGGCAAACAAAATGTATATAAATGTCTTTCTGTATATTGATAGAAAATAAAATTTAAATTCCTGCCTAAGACAGAAATATCAGTCCTGAAGACAGGGTAATCCGAGTACAGACATTAAGCCAATCTTTTTGGAATAATAACAATTTACTTAATTGACATTTAAATAGTAATTCACCCTCAAAAAAACCCCAACATAGTTATCAGTATAAATCAAATGTCCACAGTACCAATAATCTCTAAAAAAAAAAAAAAAAAAAGCTATCTTAATAATATTCACTCCATCTGGTCAGTGTTGAAGCACTGGGTCAACCTAAATCTGCCAAACTTCCTAGCTTGGCTGGCCCAGTAAAGGCAGGGAAAAAAATCCTCATCTGATGTAGGGGGTGAATGGGAGGGAATTAAATAATGTCATTCCACATTACAGTAAATGATACCACATAAATGGACGGTTCCGGAAAAAACAATCATTTGTCTTCAAAAGTCTTACTTCCTTGGTTTCTGATGGGCACACCACTCTACTCTCCCCACCCAAAAGAAACAAACAAAGCAAACTGAAAAAAAATAACAAAAACAAAACCAAAACAAACAAAAACACAAAAAAACCCACACCACACAACACACCCCACCAAAAAAAAAAAAAAAAAAAAAAAAAAAACCCACCACCAAAATTAAAAAAAACCAAGACAAACATAAAACAGGAGGGAATACGGGCAATGCAGAAGCAAAAAATGTTGTGAGCAGAAATTTTTCTCAGTAATACAGTTTAGGGAACCTCACCCCTAGCTGTTAGATATTAAAGCTGAACTCTCTTTTAGTATCTGCAGCAATAAACCCCAAAGGGATATCACCTTATTCCAGAAGGGCCTAGCTCTCTTATTTTCTATCCCTATAAATTCGCTGCAGAACAGTCAACCATTTTAAGCAATAGCATCATAAATGATGCCACTGTTTCTTTTTACAGCTGTAAAAAAATAAGCCTGTGAAATGTGCGTTCAAGTGTTACTCTATTCCCTCCATTAAAAACTTGGAAGTAAAGAGAAGTGTATTTATATCAGTATTATAATCCTCCTACAGAATGACAGCCCTTGAACATTTCAAACATTATTCCTGATATGATACCAAGCTACGTTACCATTCAGCTCAGTAACTGCAAGAATCGTGCTTGAGCAAAGTTGAAGTACTCTATGTCTCTAATCTTGTTTCACTTTATACGTTTCAATATTTTGCTTTCCGTATAAGCAACAAAGATTAACACTCAAGAATGAAAGAGAAAATAGAATACTTCAGAAAATAATTATTTCTAAGAAGCAAAGTACTTACCAGCAGCAAAATTCCAACCTGAACAGTCCTTCCCATTTCAAGGCTCTGATTGCTGCATACACATTTAAAAACCATAAAATTTCTCAGAACAATTGTTCAAAAATTAATTTCTTAGTTTCTAAACTTAACAGCAGAACTTAACAGATTTCTCCTTGTATCAAAAGGTAAGAAAGACTTTTCTTCCACCTTTTGTGTTCAAAAGATAAATGGTAACAATGATTCCTTCTTTCTGCTTTGCATCTAGTTTTACATTATTACTTTTAAGGGCTGTATAACCTAAGCAATGAGTCTCATTAATCACTACTGAATGATTTAACCCAGCCATTCAGTTCCAGATGCCACTCAGTGCTAGAGATATGCTAATTCTTTGCAAGCTTTACCTCCTTTTGCAGTTGAAACTATAATTTTCCATGCTGGTGAAAACAGGATTTTACTCCTTGCATGGGGCCTCCCGCCAATCACTTTTATGCCTGAGCAGTGGCACGAAGCAAGTTCCATTCCACGGAACTTGCATCAGTCACCTTTTCATTAAACCTGTTTGTTATACACGTCCTCTCCCCTACATTCTGCTGCTACAGCATCATAGTCCTGAACTCTGCCGTCTCCAGTGACAACTGGTCTGGGTATCAAAAAGTAAAACAATTTGTTACTACCCTTACTTTGTTTTCTTTTCTCCTTGCTTCTTCACACTACATTTTTTTTTTCTCCTCCTCTTTATCACCTCCTACAATTAAACACTTTAATTGTGAAGTATCTGTCAACTGAGGTACCTAGGGCACCACCTATATTCCAAAACCAGAAAGTTGAACTGACAGAGTTGTTCTGTGAGTGGGAGGTGAGGGGGAAAACATTCAGAATTTGCAAATCCCAGTTCTGAATCTGCTTAGCATTCAAGTGATCTCCAAGCACAAAGCTAGAGGAAGCACCGAGTTCAATACCAGGTGCCAAAGTTTTTTGATAGAAGAAAAAGAGTAGTGGCACTGCTGAACATTTGATACAAAAATCCCTATTTTAAGATGCTGTATTATGAACTCACCACAGAAACATAGGCACAACCTATTTCTGGATTTGAGGGGCTGCTATCCTCCTTTCGGGCTTATATGCTTGGGCTTATTTAACCAATAGAAGATGTCAAGGTTGAAGTCTGCATTTGACTGATATTAGTAAAATGCACTACAGAAGTGACAACCTGAGAAGATTTTAAAAGAATACATACTCAAACACATTTTTGATTGGCTTTTAACCCTACAAACAGATACAGAATCACATGCAAATTCAAAGGTAGGCAGCTTTTTTCAGTTAATTGGCTGTTAAGGGAATGTTCACCAAAATCTCAGTTTTCAGATGGACTAAGTACCCACAATGATTCATAAACCTTCATAACTGAAAATAAAGTCACACACTTCACACAATTTAACAATATAATCGAGTTTCAAAAGGCACTACTGATTTTAAGTGGCTACAAATTTAGGTTGTAGGTTCCCAATTTCAATAACTCACAATATCCTAGAATACAAAAATTTGAGTTTTAGTGTTTACTTAAAAGTAAGCCACTCTTTAAAGCATATCCACCTGATCACTCTCAAAATTCCCATTTCTTTCCCCCTTTACTACTTGCAGAAGAAAGGGAAGTTCACCCCATGCACATCTTTATGCCTACATTATATCCTTGGCCATGTATTATACCCTAATTCAAGATGAGAAACTCTTAATGTCTATTATGCTACTGTAGAAGCAAATAATAAAATTAAAGTCTTCTATATATGAATTTTAAAACCATGAACTGCCTAATCTTCAATGTAAAGGCAGTTAAGTAATGAGATAAGAGTCAATATAACTAACCCAGAATGTAAAATAAGCATCTTGCCTGGGGAGATGCAAATTTCAGAATGCAAAAAAATGCTAGCCAAGTGAGTTTTAACATAATACTAGCATGAAAACAGTTTAACAGTACTAAAAAAAAAAAAAAAAAAATTTATTCTGATTTATGTACAAGACAGTTAAAGGAGTAGAAGACAAAGGCTACAAAACTGAGTAACATCAAAAGTATGCTGGCTACACAGTTCTCTCCCATAGCTGTCATATGACTTCAGATTTCATTGGTTGGAGACCATCACTAAACCTTACACCACACATTCAGGAAGAAAGTCTGTTCCAAAATTGAGCTTATTCAACTGCTCATTCACTAAGCAAGGTGAAGAAAAAAAATATTATGTTTAAAACTTTAAATCCAGAGCTCAGCACAGGCTTGTCAGCTTTACAGATCTTTAATCCACAGTAAGGTACATTGATATTATTTTAATCATTCACTATATTAGCATTATACTTAAGGTAATACAACACCATATTGAGCAAGTACCTGCCAACAGAAAAGGGCAGCCTAAATAATTTTGCATATCTGACTATGCATTTCTTCAAAGAAAGTATACGTATTTCAGGACTGCAGCAGTCCAGAAAACATGCTTGTTTTCTGATTAAAAAAAAGTAATTTCAATAACATTATATTCAACTAGCCATTTTGGTCTGAGTTTATATTAAGTTATAGTTAAATCACTGTAAGTTACAATGATTTCATTACATGTAGATCAATACAAACATTTAACATAGTACAGAAAGCCCTATACCCCTCTAAAGGTGTGAAGTCTGGTGGCAGAAAGCAAGTGGTAAATGGGAGTACACTGTAGAATTTGCCTCTACCACCAGTCAGCCAACCCACAGAGGTACCCTCCTCTTGTTTAGGTATGGAATCCAATTGTTTGTTATGGAATTTTATTGAAAGCCAAGAGAGAAAGAAATCTTCAGCAAGATATTTACTATTTTGTGAAAATACAAATGGTAATACAAGCATTCTATGTATGTCAGCATTCCGGCTAAGAAGATAAATACCCATGATGTCTTTATAAAAAAAGAAAAAAAATGGTTTTATGCACTAGAAGTTTAGAGTTTATATATAAAGAATTCCCTTAAGGAAAAAAAAATAAATCAACAAAACAAGCAAACAAAAAAAAAAAAACCCAAACAAAACAAAACAAAACAAACCCACAAGTGTGGTAAAAATTATGTTGAAGACAACATTAAAAAAAATGCTATTTCTGTTATCAAAATCTACATATTGAGCATCTACATCAGAAGGCGAGGCACACACCCAAGTTACATCATCAGGACCTTAGCTCTTCCTGTGGCAACACATTAACATCATTTCACTAGAAGCTAGATGGAAAAGCGCTCATGTCCTGTATAGTTCTTTGGATAGTAGCACTGAAAGCAACTCTAAGTAAGCCTGAGGGTCCGAAATGCACTTTTTTTTTTTTTACACAAAGATGCAAAGCTGCTTTTTAAACTTTTAAAACATGCCAATCCTTTATTTAGATCTACAAGTGCATTCTCTGTTGATTAACGGTAGATCCTCCTTCCTGATTTTCCAAATTTCTCTTTCTGGAAACCAAACTTAACATTACTTCCCACCATAAAAAAAAAAAAGTTTTCTATTCTGCTTCTCAGCACAGAGTTCACCTCCTTTTGGTAAGGCCACCCTAAGGATGTACCATTCAAGAAACCATTCTGTTCTCTGCAAAGAAGAAACAACTTCTCTGTCCACAGGTGTGAATAGAGCATTCTGCATCTTCCCTGTAACTGCAGCTACTCAGATGACAAGTAAGCTCTGAATTAAAAGACTGCCTGCAACCACTGACAAATCATACTGGTTTTTTATCTATTTTGTTTTAATCGGCCATACACAGACACACAAATACACACATCAGCCTTAGTCAGAAACTTTACTAGAGCTTCAGTACAAGAAAGGCATGGAAAAACATCAGCAAATCTCAGAACTCCAGAATATTTCTCAATATTTGACAGCATTTAACTTCATTATTTGTTCATATATTCCTTCACTTTCTCACTAAAAATAGTTTCCTCGCTTTATTTTCAGAAGACATAGTAAGATACAGAATACACTTTCCTTAAGCCTCTATTCATTGTTTTATTGAAGTAGAGAACATTTCCCCTACTACTTCTACCTTAAATAGATACTCCAGTAAAGTTAAGTGAGAATCATTACTTGTCTACCTCTCCCACTGTCTGCCTTCATGCTGCTGTTCTAACACCAAATAAAACATCTACATTCATGGTTTGAGAGGCCTACCCTTGTATCTCTTAACAAATGTTCCAGAACCATATCTTATAATTTGTTGAGTAAATCCAGGTAAATGCACATTTTCTAAAGAAATCATTGTAAAAATCATTTCAACAAACAAATTGACATCCAGAATTAAATTCACCATCTTATTTCAGAAAAGCTTACCATCCTACTCAGCTAAGTTTTTAAGTATCCTGATTACTAACTAAGCTCTTTAGAAACAAAACTCTAAACCCTAATACAACAACTGAATAACAAACTCTGCACACCTGACTGAAAACTAATCACCAGCTTCCCAGCTGCTCCTGTTTTTCACCTCTTGAGGTTTTCCACAGTAGCAAGTCTCAACCGTGTGAATTCAATGTACCTGGCTGCCATCTATGGCCTGTATCTGCAGGCCAAAATATTCCTTCTTGTAAAACATTTTTCCTTCACATAAAATTCCCTTCTACCTGCAGTAATTTAACAGTGATTTAAGGCTGATGCGATAATTGGCCAAGAGGCATCAGCGTGCGTGTTAAACATGCTATTATAGTCAAACAGCAATAGTAGGACCTACATAGGTAATCCTAAAGAAGGTATGAAGGGAAGGTATAAACTAGTACATTATCTGCCCTTAAAAGCACCTCTAGCTTTCAAGATAGAGAGGAATTTTTCTTTGGAGCTCTACTCTTAGCTCTTAGTCAAGCTTCTAGTCTCTGACAGCAAAATACTCTTATTTCCCATTTATATCATTTATTGGACTTAAAATACACCTCAGTCACTACTTCAGTTATTTCACTATTTACTTTACAGTTTTATGAAGAGGAACTCAGGTGAAAAGTTAAGGAAGGTTATCACCACTGAACAAGATTATATAGCAGAATACACAAATAAAATGTGTCAGGACCTCAGCACATAAAATTCTTAAGTGCCCTTTAGTTTGCTTGGAAAGAGCAAGGTTCCTAATAACATCCTGGCTACAAAATAACCTCACAATATTAAGAGCTATTGACAACAAAAAGCCTCATTTCTAACCGTTCAAGTACACAAAAAAAACCCAACAAATTTGCAACAATAACTTACACATTGACAATGATGATCTTCACTATAGAGAAATAAATGTTGAAGAATCTACAACAGCTACCAAGCCAAGTGACCGTTATTCACACAACACATTTAACGATGACAAAAATAAATTGTAGAAGCTAAGCCAAGTGACTGGTCTTGCTAACCCCATCATAATATTAATTTAATTAGACAAAGCTATCCCCTAATGAGACATAATATTACACTTGTTTAGAATTGCGAAACAAAAGTCTTACAGTTATTTAGGAAAATTAAGTGCCAAACCAAAAACAATATTATTTGAGAGCAAGGGAACGGGTTCTCAGATTCTTAAGTACAGCAGTAGATATATCCGTCTTGAATGTCTAAATATTTTCTCTCTCTACTTCTTAAAAAAAAAAAAAAGAACAAAACAAGATTGCTTTTCATCCCTTACTGGACCTCTCTGTCCACCACTTCCAAAGCATTTATTAAAACATCATTTGGCATGGATATTGCATGCTAATGTTTGACATTAAACAAGATTATTACCTAAGTGTCACTATTTTCTGGTAATAGTTGTAATGGTCCATCTACCTCTGTAGATCCCATCAGAACCTTTAGCCTGTAGACTTTGGGCAGAAGATTCAGGAGCATTCTGACACAGTAATTATCCAAAATTCAGTACACTGAACATTAAAGGTGATCCCCTCTAATGAAAATACCATGTTGCTTCAGGACAATGGTATGGGACTACATGACATACAAGCAAGAAAATATTTGACAACCAACACTGACTGCAGTAAAAGTCAGCTGGAGTGTCATTCTGTTTTAAATGGGTATCCAAATTAATTGCTAAACTGTATGAAAAAGTGTCTTTCTAGTTGAAAGCTAACAAAAACATACTAATGCAGATTAAAATAAAAAAAAAAGCAAATTCAAACTCCACAGATACTATCAGTACTCACAAGGATAAGTGGTTATGAATCAAACATCTGGATATTTGGTGACTATTCTGTCATAAATAAGGAATTATCCATTTCATAGCATGTCATTATTTCTTTTCTAGCTTGAAATCCTCAAATACAACACGAGTGTGGTCAGCTTCTTCAACTGTAAGCAGAAGACTCAACCCTTCTTAAAAATTCTTGAAGTATAATTATTTACAATACAACACTATGAGTTAGGGGTAGGGGAAAAACACCTGGGTTTTATGTTTTCATGGGCGATTTATTTGCTTTATAGATTAGGCACTTAGACTCTCATAAGCCTTTGAATTACTGTGTAATTTTCTTTTGATATCTCTTATTTTATTACTATCAGACAGGAAATATGGAAAGAGAGAAGAAACATTTCCTAAAATACTCTACTACTTCATGAAGGGAAGCTTCCCTCTTTAGTACAAACTTTTGAGAAAGAAACAAAATGCACCAAAGAAATGGCTGGTTTTTTTTACTCCAATAGGTAGGCTAGCCAACTGGAAAGGACTTTGGGGACACTCCATGGACACTCAAACTATTAACCGTCAGAAAGTAACTCTCCCATGAAGGAATACAAGAGACAATTTTGCCCTCCACTGGCTAGAACTATCACTGGAAACCATGCCTGCCTCACTCCTGTCAGAGCTGCCTATTTCACAAGGCATGAAAAGCCCTCTTGAGCAAGGTGCATTAATCCCATATGAAGTACACTAATTAGTACAGGATATCATGGACAGGAAAGGGGGAAAAACATGTCGAGCAGGTGGAAATCAGCTATGCAATGAAATACCTCATAGAAAAATTTCTGCGGAGGGATCAGAAAAATCAAACAGTAACACATTTAGCCTCAAAAATTGTTAGAGCAGTGAACACATGGAAAAAGCAAAACCTTGACACTCTTATTCGCAGCAAAAGCATTCTTCATTTTACTCTCTAAACAACTAAAAGCATTTATTTTCTAAATATATTAATCTGATGCTGCTGTTTCTTGGGGCATGGAAAGATAAAGACTCTAAGGCTTATGAAGGAAAGACTGCCTCAAAAATGGAGGAAAAAGGACAGAATGCAGGTAAATACTCAAGAAAACAAGGACACCAGAGAAGTACCCCTTAAAACATTTTTTATTCTTATCTGTATGCAAAGAAGCACTGAAATTACATTGGAAGAATAACAGAGGAAAGATGCTATATTTCAATGTTCAAAATTATTCAAATTCTAATTTATTCGACATTTATTAACCACAGGCTCAGATGAAAGAAGGTATTTCACAGGATTACAGAGAGGCAACACCAAGGTAAAAAGTAGAGGGTTTAAATTCTTAAGTGGTTTACCAATTGTTGTTTTAACATTAATCTGCTTACCTTCCCATTATTAAAGTTTTCTTCCTGCCCATCCCCCAATTATTTCCCACCTCTTAGAAAAAGTTTTTAACATCCCATTTAGAGTGTGGCCACACAAACCCCCGATTCAATATCATCAGGTCTAAGTGAGGGAAGTGAAAGCCTTCAGTGGAAAAGGGAGGAAGGGATCAATCAACTTGCAAGCAGATCAGCTGTCAGTAGAACTCAAAGGATTTCAGTGTGGAAACTGCTGTAGATGATTCCTGTCCTTCCTTCCTTCTGCACTGCAGCCATCTGCCCTCAAACTTCATCCTGCCAAAGATTTCTCGCATCTCCATTGTTCTAGACACAAGACTGACTATTTGGTTACACTCTAGCTGAAGGGAAAAAGAAACCCCTCTGGGGAGGGAGTTACAACAAGTTTTTCTCTAGTGTTTTTCTCCATCTTTGTTACTAACTTCACTTATATGGCAAGATCAAAAACTTCCATTAAAATTCCCTCCCTTCCCCCCCCCCCCCCCAACAGTACAGCTGGAATCAACATTACGAAAGAGAACATCCCAATGTGTGTGTGGGGGGGGGGGGGGGGAAGGGGGGAAGGGGGGGGGATCAACACCAAACAAACCTTTACATCCGTCTTCCTCTATAACCATTTTATGTGAGAAATTGAAAAAT
>JAAGNO010027885.1:9948-27096 GCA_033439905.1 Ceryle rudis
AGGGGTAGAGATGTGCGGATTTAAATGAAGGTCTCTCCCCTTTAAGAAAAAACTAACATCTATCCCCCCCCCCCCCCCCCCCCTTAAGAAAACCATTTCCAACCAACTTTGAAAACAAGAAAGCCTACAGTGATCTGATTGGACTCTGTGATGGTTTTGGCTTGGCTCCCTCACCCCTCCTCTGCTGGGTGGCTAAATGGGAGTCTAACCGAGAGGTTCAGAGGGTTCTCTTCTTATTAACCTTCCACTTCATGCTTCCAATTTTAGGCAGGAGTAAAACCACCTTTCAGACATCTCACTTATTCTGAGTTACTCCTGAGGTGGAAGTTTACCCTTCTGTCCACACCTGTGACACCACACTACTGCAGAAGGACAACACTGAGCTAATACACTGGACAACACAGAGTTAATTTATTGGAGTTTGGCCTTTTCCTACTTTCCTTGAATTTATTCATTTATTAGAACATTCACAAGAGCAGTTCAATGGCTCCAAAAGTACCAGAAACTCTCGCCCAAATTTTGACACCTAGAAGCAAAATAAAATACAGAGATGATCTCTTGGATGCAAGACTTGCAACAGCAACCTGCGAACAGCCATTGTGGTGGGGCAGCATCATGACTAATTAGCACCTTTGTTAAAAGCCCAGAGCCAAGACCGCCCTACCACCACGGCCCATCAACGCCTGCATGCGTGTGTGAAGTGAGATGGAGGGAAAACTGAAAGCACCCCAACTGCTCCTGAAAAACTGTCCTCCTTCCAACCAGCTGCTTTTCCAAGCCACGCTTTTCCAGCCGGGGCTGTTCAAGACGCATCTTGTCTTTGAGCAAGCAAGAAAAATTTGCAAGGGAAAGAAATCGGATTTTGTAATCTCCTGCCATGCAATTTGGCTTTCAGACAAACTTCCAACCCTTTCAATAGCAAAAAACCTGACAAATACACCGTCTTCTACTGGTGTATTAAGACCAGAGTGTGATATGATACCGCACACATTTTAAAAGCTGTACAAGCAGAAGGGAGTGACGCACCCATGCACAGTGGTAGAGGAGACAGAAAACATACCACAGGAACTACAACGGAGCCAAAATAACCATTTTTTGTACACCAAATTTATCTCTTTGTGTTCCCTTACTGAACTTGGCACAGCTTTCCTGGCGCAAGGAGCACCTGGGCAATCCATGGTGCTGCTGCAAACCGAGACGATTCTGCATCAGGACAGCCTGGTTCCTCCAGGCTTCGGCCACAGAAAGGGCACGAGACAAGGAGAGAAGAAACACCAGCAAAGCCAACCAGCAGTGCTGAGCGCTACCACACGCGCTCAGATACCACCGGGCTATCGCGCTGCTCTTATCGGCAGATCCAAGTTCAAGGTCAGCCTTGATGCACTTACTGAAAACTGACACTGCCTGCGTCCTGCACTCAGCACGGCTTCCAATCGAGGCTTCGAATTATTAGTAATCATTTTGTTGATTACTGCAGGGCCTCGGGACAAACAAAACCAGGAGCCCCATGGTGCCCAGCGTTGTACAAAAATGCTTCATTGGCCTCTTCAGAGGTTGTTCCTTTGAGTTTCTTTTCAACAAGGTAGTTTCAAAGATACATAAATTTGAATTTCAAAATTCCAGAAATCAGTTCCCCAAAATCAATTCCCTAATTGTTTCCACAAACTATTAACATGACTTGACCTTTCCAAACTTCTACTGTATGCCAAACACTTAACTCTTTTCTTTACTTTGAGAAAAAAATGTATTATAAAATCTCAGTCCCTGGGGTGTAAATAGATTTTTCCATTCATTTAAATCCAGGATTGGAACTCAGATCTTCTCTGAATATACAAGAATATTCACAAACTGGAAAAAAAAATTAAAAGTTAGAGGAATTGGTCCACAAAATTTGAAGCCATGCAAAGATCTCACGAGCTCAGCAGGATAATGAAGCAGCGCACAGCTAGATATGAGGAATACCAAGACTGTTACAGCAACGAATGCAGGAAAACATGAACAAAAAATTGGGAAGGAAAGTAAAACTTCAGGTTTTTTCCACTTGCTCTGGAGGCATCCGATCACGTACATCGTTAGAGATGAAGGAGTTGTACCACTCCTCCACCCACCCATACCAGCACTTAGTATGCTGTTCTTAACACTTTCTAAACTCAAAAGGCGAAAGGAAAACGTGGCATGTGAGGCAAGAAGAAGGCAGCCCACCCTTCAGAGAGTCACTCGCCCGCGGTATCAGATCTCCCCAGCTTGTCAGTGGATGCAGCCTGAGGACCAGACCATCACTGGAAAGCACTTTATGACCATTTTCAAATGCAAATACTTTCTGTTGAGTCTCCACCCTGCTCGAATTTGTACCAATAGCTGAGAGGTCACCAAGCTATTACATCCTATTACCTAACCCTTCAGATTCTCCTTTATTTCTTTTTACTTTTACTGTTCTCTGATGTTTCCATTCACCTTTGAAGATGCCGTTTAATTTCACCAGATTTTTAGACCACGCTGTGGATTACGTTTCCCCCGAACTTATTCTAGCAATTTCTTGGTAAAAAATGATATTTGGATACCCCCCCAGAAACTCCACATCAAATATTGATTACTGTTGTTTCCATTACTATAGGCAAAACCAGTTAGGTACTAAAAGCAAATTAAAGAGCCTGCTTCCATATGCTAGTCCTTTAGAGGAAGGACACAACTATTCTCCTTAACAAGGCAGACGCTGACACAGAACTACGTAAATGCCCTCAAAATGGTTGTTTGCCTGGCATGGTTAAATAAATAAAAATAAACTACTTTGCATGCAGAGGATAAAATCAATAGTTTCCATTCAGGCAACAAAAATTAAAACATATTGCTTTACGTACGTACATACCCTTCATTTAAGGTGGAGTTTCCACAATTCCCCTCTGAATACCCAGCTCTGCAGTATGCACCTCTCTATAGCACTCGGCAATCTCTGCTTGACATTAGTACTAAACAATATTCATTAAGAGCATAACACTAAAGTGCAACATGTAAGTAAATCAAACTCTCAATGCTCTATTTTACAAATTTCATGGGCCACTGGGGATAATTAAAAGGGTAATTATATAAAGTTGGTGCAGTTTTGAGACTCAAATGACATTTTCTGCTTTAAAGCACTTTATAATCTGGTGCTTTTCTACTAAGACAGTCTTTTTGTACTTTTTACAGTCAAGCAGCCTAAACAAACAAGAACTGCTTTTTAAGGTATTTCAATTCTTTTTTTTTCTTCTTTCTCTCCCCCTACACTGTTTTTCTTCATCAATACCACTCACTGGTTATTCCTACAAGTCCTATATTAAGATATCAAGAAAAATGAGGCCTTTTTTTTTAAAAAAAAAAAAAAAACAACTATCACTGATCACCATAAAATGATACTGAACCTCAAGCCTGGTTCTAACTGTAGCTCTGAACAAAACTGGTATTGCTTTGGGTGTTTACAGCGCCGGAGTGCTGTTTGGTTTGTCACTGTGTTTAACCACTGCTCTAAAGCTAGCAAAGTACATTACTGGTAGTAACAGCTCATGAAAAATACAGCGAAGAAACTGCTAGTGGCAGAAGCATTTAACTTTCTTGTTAGCAGCCTCCCCCATGTGGCACTTTAGCACCAGCAAGTTGTTTATTATGTTCTGTGCCAGGCAAAACTGATTAAATGGGGCTCTTAAGAATCAAAGCGTTATAAATTCATGGAAATACAGCGAGCAATAAATTCCATGGAATTAAAAGCTTACTAGTGCTATTAGCATTTCAGGGTGTTTGCATTGTTAATAGTGATGGGCAAAAATGATGTTCCTGTAAGACAAGGCAAACCAACAACGTATGCTTTAGCTGATGCATTTTTACACTGTCATCATTACTTGTAATTTCCACCCAAAAAAAAAAAAAAAATCCCACTTAAAATGTTCATTAATGTTTTAAAGAAAAAACTGAACTGAAGGTCTGTAGACCAAAGATTTACATCCCTAGTAAAAGGAAAGTATTGTACACGAAACACAGAATGGTAGGGCTTGGAAGGGACCTCTGAAGACCATCAAGTCCAACCCCCGCCTGCCAGAGCAGGATCACCCAGGGCAGGCCCCACAGGAACAGATCCAGGTGGGTCTGGAAAGTCTCCAGAGAAGAAGACTCCACAACCTCTCTGGGCAGCCTGTTCCAGGCTTCGTCACCCTCACAGGGACGAAGTTTTTCCTCATGTTGAGGTTGCACTTCCCATGTTTCAGCTTGCAACCATTACCTCTTGTCCTATCCCAGGGCACCACTGACAAGAGCCTGGCCCCTTCTACTGTACACCCACCCTGCAGAGATTTGTAAACATTGATCAGATCCCCTCTCAGTCTTCTCTTTTCCAGGCTAAACAGCCCCAGGGCTCTCAGCCTTTCCTCATAAGAGAGATGTTCCAGTCCCTTAATGATCTCCATAGCTCTCCGTTGGACTCCCTCTAGTATTTCCCTGTCCCTCTTGAACTGGGGAGACCAAAACTGGACACAGTATTCCAGATGGGGTCTCACTAGTGCAGAGGGAGAGGAGAACCTCCCTCGACCTAGAGCTGTTACGACTGAAAAAGCTGGAGCAGGATAATCCAAATCAGAGGTCTGCCCTGATTTGGGGGAGAAGAGAGGGGGTGACACTGCTGACATCATGGGGACACATTACAACACAACAACTAGCTAATAACTGAATCAGTAAACTCAATGCACAGTAATTGTTAATACCAAAAAGGGCAATCTAGTCTGACCCGGCGGTCAGTAAATCTGTCAACAGCCCCCCAAAGAGACGTCTTTGCTCAGAGTCTCTCCATCATCATTCCATGGGAATGACCCTGGTGGCAGGTGACCAACTCCTCCATCATTACTGCCAAGCTCCACACGGAACACGAACGCCGGGATGGTATCAGGCCTTCCCTATGCCCCGCTGTTTGCAGGTAGCCAGTAACTTTGTAAATGGATTTCCAGTTGAAGAAGCTGCTGCAGTTTATGTGTCTGGGCAGAAGAGGAACGGAACACACCTCCCAAAACTGCAGCAAAATTTGGCCTTACAGAGCTTGTTTCTTTTGTTGTTGGTACGGGCTGGGGTTTTTTTGTTGGTTTGGATTTTTTTCGGAACAATTTGTACCTTTCTGAGCTGTTTGAACACACAGCAGCCAGATAACCTAACCTGCGATGCCTCTTTCGGGGGCAAGGGGCAAACCTGGCTCCTGTGGCAGATGGGAAAATCAAATCACAACCTTGTTTCCACAGTTAAGGCTTGACGTAGGGTAAGGACCATATTCCAGGCGGTACATCACACCCAGCTGGCAATGTGCAAAGTCAAGAAAAAACAAGAAATACCTGTCCAGAACAAACAGTGCCCATGGCACAGAGCGAGTCAGCTGCAGAGGTAGGAAATGAACCCCAAATCCCGACTCATGGGCTCAGGCTCTGCGCAAAGGACACAAAAAAACCCCCAAGATTGAGGGGGTTGACATTTTGTTTGCCTCGAGCAAAACAAAACAAAGCAGTAGGTTTTCAACCGCTCAGAGGCACGTTGTCTTTTTGATGTATGCATGTCCTGGCAGTCGCACATCTGCATCAGGAGAGAAACAGCCCTGGGTTTTGGCAGTTATTTAGTCCTTTTCATCTGAAAGTTGAAAACACACCACCATTGAACCTTTGCAGCTCTGGGTTCTGCACATAAAAAGCAGCTGCTGAATCCATGCAGGGAGCGAGGGCTTTTTCTTAATGTTTGAACAGTTCCAAGTTCAAACCCATTATGTCCAGGTCACACCAGGATCATGTCATTATTAATGCATCCAGTTACATGCTGAGGGAAACCCAATATAAAGCTATGATAAACTCTAGTTCTCCCGCAGAGATAAGCTCAGGTCTTACCCAGATGATGCCACAGATCACTTCTCGTGCGGTGACCAGAGGGGATGTCAATGTCAGAGGACAAAATCTGGGAAAGTCTCTTTACAGTTGTTTTCAAACATACACAAAGCTTCTTTGGACCTTCCCATCCCCACTTCTCTTGGGGAAGAGCTTCTTCTCCCACCAGTGCTGTTTCCTACACATCACAGGTTCCCACACAACCTCCTCCCACATGACCAGCAGCCCACCCTCCACTGCAGTTCACGAAGGCACTGAGGCTGAATGGGATGAAGATCCCTACCTCTGTGCTGCTTCTCCTTTTGTGGGCAGATACCCTCTGCAGATGGGCAAGGTCCCACTTGGGTGACTTTACATCTGGCCAACTGTATGTTGTCCCAGGAATGGCAGCAGGAGGGAAGCAGAAGACATGGGACAGGCCAGCTATTGCCCCAGCCATGCATAGAGGTATCCTGGGCTCCACCCTCTGCAGATACCTGGTATCTTGTCATATGGTTGGTAACAGCCCTACTCTTGCTAAGAGGGAAGACAGACACAGGAGAGAAGACACAACCGGAGAACTGAGGGTATGTGGCCTTGTGACAGCAGGGCACACAGGGAGTGCTCAGGGCTTCCCCTTGCTCTATGCAACCAACTGGTTATGGTGGCACCTGGAGAAGGCCGCTGCTAGCTAAGAGAACTCATGAGACAGAGGGAAAGAGCTGGGAAAGCCCAGATTTACTTTAAAGGACAAACAGCTTTTCCTAATGTTCTATAAAAACCCAACACCTCAACAAAAACCTACCAACTGCCACTGTTCCCAAGCCACATACCAAACAGAAAGCTTGCTGCTCTACAACAGTCCATCAAGATGTCTGGGTTGGACAGACCTAATGCACATACATCTACCCCTTTGATGCAGGGGTGGGTAAGATTAGGTGTGCTGGGACCGAGGGGATCTCCCGGCCCACACTAAACACCTGTGGGACAGCAGATAACCCGAATCTACAAGGTGACAGTGAGATGTGTGCTGAGACGGCAACGCACAAGACACCACAGACAGTCCCCACCACGTTTGTCAATTGCTGTGCAGGACAAACCCCCTACAGCACAGGAACCTTTCATTCCACACCAGCAATGGTCAGGGATCCTGAAGTGTCTAGCACTATCCAATGATATCTACGCTCTAGACAAGAGTGAGAGTACATGTTTCTTCTGAACGGTGGTCTTGGACTTGCTGAGGTGTGCTCGGACCCTTTGTAACTACAAACCTTGCTCTTCAGTAGCTCCTAGCAGGGCAACTTCAAAGACAGGTTCCTCAAGCGGTGGAGTCTAAGTGACCCTGGGGTGCTGGGGATGGTGCAGGGCACCACAACGCTGCCCTGTCCTGCCCAGCTGGGAGTCACTGCAGGAATTCAGCACGAGTTTCAAACACAGCCGGCTCTAGTAAAACCCAACTATTTACCCAGCTCTTCTCAGAGCTTTCCATCCTAAATGTGCTGGGAAAGGAGGAAAAGGACTTTTCAACCATATAAAGTATCTAGAAAGTTCTATAGGCTGATCTGGACATATTTCAACCCGAGTTAACCATGGTAGCTTACAATGGGGTAACGCTCCGGCTGGCCCATGCGTCCTGAACATACAACGTGCTACCTACACAAGCTCGGAGAGAATTAGCGAGCGCGCACTGTACACGTGGCACTTACACCCTGCACATGTTGGATTTGCGCTCCTCTTCACCCAAGATTTTGAAACTTATTGCAGGGTTAATAAACCCTGAAAAAAAAAATCGTGAATGCTCTCAGAGATTAGAGATGTTTATTTACTTTTTTTTTAATTGAATAACTTCAATATTAAAATTCAATTTATCTAAAAAAAAAAAAATCACTGCCTCATGTACCTGAGTCTCACTGAGGAGAACTTTTTGAAAGTCCAAGTCTGTATTTTGAAACAACAATCTCTCAGTTATTCAACTTTCAGAAGGAGGCCAGGCCAGACTCTCCTTTTAACTACATTAATACAAATCCAGATAATTCTTTCAGTTTTAAATAATATTTTGTCTAATAAATACCTTTTTTCCTCCCCCTCCAAAACATGTATTTATCTGCTGCGAAATCCAAGGCAGAAATGATTTTTTTTTTTTTTTTTTCAAGATAGCAGAGAGTAAATAACAAGTTTGGAACCTTGCAGCCTTACCCTGGCAATTTGTCTCTCATAATTGACTCAGCAGACAGGCTTTACAATTTCTTACAACTTTTACAAGACCTCCTGTGGGCTTATTTTAACCTTCTCCAAAACTGAGCTCAGAGCTTTGAATGCTCTAAACAAGTAGCACCAAAAGCAATTATCTCTCCCTCCTTAAAACAAAAGGAAACAAATAAAAGCACTTTTCTCCCCCCTCCCCGACATCAGATGTTAAAGAGGAAAAAAAAAAAGACGCAAAAGAATTCCAACGTTTTCATAAATATTTTTTTCCTGTTCTTTTCCCACAACAGTATTTCTAGGGATGTTCAATTTGCATTCAATAAAGCTTTAAAAGCAACATTTTCCCAATAACAATTATCTTTCCCAATTACTGGAATACAATTTCAATGGAGAAGGATGACAGCAATAAATTAAACACAAACTTTAAAAATAACTGCATGACATTTTTCCAATTAAAAAGGGGATAAAAAAAAAAAAATCCCCCTCCCTCCCTCCCAAAAAGGAAATGGTCTCATTGCCCATATTATTGATTTATGCCGTTGTTGGCTTTTAAATGTAGCACTTTCTATTTCCAAGATGTTTACAGACTATTCCTAATGTCACGACTGCGTACCACTGTTCCATTGGTGGAAGTGCCCCAGCAGCAGGAAATGCTGTGCCCTTCCACAGGCGTTTCCTTCCATCGGTGGGATCCACTAACCCTTAACACGTCAGAGGATTAAATGAAACATCTGAACTACAGCTAATTCAGATAAACCCAGGGGGGTATCAAAACTAACTAAAAGGGTGTACGACAAGAGAAGAAAGCAGACCTATTACTCAAAAGATGCCAAAAAAATGTATTTTTTTTTAATGAAAGAGATATTACAAAAAATAATCTATTTTTGAAAAGCCATATTATAAACTACTGGTATTAATGGTTTGCAATGGAAATGACGTCAGAGCCTTAGTTACAAATGTCCAAATGTTTGTGCTACCCTCCTAAAAAAATAAACAGTGAGCTCAGAGTCAGAAATGACCCTTTTGAGCAATTGAGCAGTATTTTGCAAAACAGACTGAAAAGTATAGCGCCGGCAGAGGTGGGAGAGCCCCAAATTAAAATTCACTGATTGCACTGGGAGAAACACTTGGCAATTAAACATCTCGGAGGTGGCGTCTGAGGTTCCTGCCATTAGCGGCCGTAAAAATGCTTTCGTATGTTGCAAGGAGAATTATGGGCAGGCGAGCAGGGCCAAAAACTTTCTTTTTTTTTTTTTTAGTGCCTTGGCTTTAGTACGAGCTACCAAATAAAAAGGGTGGCCTCCTGCAATGCCCACTGACATCACTGCTCTTGTAACACTGCCACTGTAAAATAAGGTGGCTGCTACTGCTGTAGGACACTAAGTTAAAGATGCCAGAAGACATGCTTCTGGTGTGGTAGAAGGCAACAGGCAACGACTTAAGAGATGAGCAAATAAAATACGAACTATGCAACGAGAGCCTGTATTTCTGTTGTCATTTTCTCACATCTCCAGATTTTCTAATAGGGGAGCGTGCACCATCTTTGCCACGTGTGGTTTCTAAAGGCAGATTTCAAGCCTGCAAATCTACAAGTGGTTCTTGCCCCTGGGTAGAGAAACAGGCTCGGCTCTGAGATGCTACCAGGCAGCAGTGGTGCCTCCTAACCCCCAGCAGCATATCTGCACTAGCAAGAGGCAGCCACTCTTGGGTCCACTGGCCTACCAGAATAACCTGCACAAGGGCAAGTGCCAGCACAACTCTGAATTTAGAGCTATTCGCCTGCTTCAGAAGGAGACCTCGACCGTGGATCTTACCACCACGTCTGGTTTTGTGCTCAAGGCTGGGCATGAGGTCAGGCTCTGACCTGTAGCCCACGTCTGCATTCTAGAGGAAGGAAGGAAGACTGATGCTGTCCCTACCTAGGCCATTCCAAATCCTTTCCGTGGTAAAAAGCAGCACGTCCTGACGTATTAGCCAGGTCGGTCTTGAAGAACCAGGCTGAAAATAGCATGGTCTGCACTGCATGGTGCATAAGGAGCTGTTTCCCCAGCCTATCTGTAGTTAGGCCAAGTTAAAAGATGAACACAACAATGTACCTGTTGATCACGTCCATACCAAAGCTATGATCAGTATGAGAGAGGAGAATCTTCGTAGATCACTGATGGCACTAGAACAGGCTCCAACTTCCTTGACACAGCTTTTACAGCACCTTCTCCCAAATGGCTCAGGATGACAACTCCAACCAGCTTCAACAGCACTGCCACCACAAAAATCCCTTGAAGACACATCAGTGCCTAGCATGGGATGTCCTGTCTCTCTCTAGGAATGGTCACAGCTTAAGTTTCCTGTACACAGAAGGGTGGTGGGAGGAATTCAAATACCTGCCTGCAGCCGGGACGCTACAGCCCGTGATGGCAATTGCCAATATGGCCATTTTGGCATAAAACTCATTAGGTGACGAAGGCTGGGCCTCCTCTGCTGACAACTTAAGTTTAATGGACCTCGCGGAACTTTTTAGCAAGTGACAGACACCAGTGCACCCTTTATGGCTACTTAACCTGCAGTTACAAGCTCTACGTGCTGGGACATTTTCAGCGTATGTCACTGTGCTTGACCTGTGGGTACAGATGAGGCTGGTGGCTTCAAATCTAGAGGTGTTAATGAACCACTCAGCTTTGTGCTTTGTGTTCTTCATGGAGTCGAAACAGATGGTGGCACTTTGAACGCACGTTAAGTAACAAATCAGCACTTGCATTTTACTGGAGATCGTAGCGAGCATCTACCCAAGCGAACGAAGAAACAGTGCAGGATTATGCAAAATACTGGCCAAATCTTACTCCCTTTCACAGTCTTCATGAAGACCCGAAGGATTCGGTCCAAAAGCGTCACATAAGAGGATCAAAACCTGCTCCTGACTATCTTAAAGTGGAGAAACGTATTTTTCTACCAACCCACTTGAAGATTTATAATACATTAAGGAACACTAAGAAGAAGAAAAAGAATAAAAGCTAAATGGGCCAAAAGCAAACAAAAGAAGCATGTTCTCTTGAGATTGCTAATGCTGGCAGACAATAGCACAGAAAGAACTCCTCTGACAGATCTTTGAAGTCTTCAGTACAGCATGCCAGTAGTGGTCCATGTTAATGAGATTTGCTCAGATACTTTTTAAATTATTCCAAAATGTCTTAATCTATTTTCTACATCTTCTTGACCCATTTGCTTTACAAAAGTCACAGCTTCACCCATCTCTGGACTAAGCTTTTCATTCAAATAGGTAGGTCTTCAAGCAGTTTGTGTTTCCAAAGGCCCACATACAATCTTTTTAGGGATTACCCCAAAACATGCAGGTAATATTGTCATTTCTACTGCTAGAGATTACAGAAACACTTTGCACCACACCATAGCCCTTCCATTTGAGCAACTCAAAGGTCTTAGCAAGGAGGCTACTACAGCTTCTTCCAACAACCTGAAAGGAAATATATCCAGTCTTAGACGTGGCCCAACAGATGCTAATCGCTCCAGCTCCATGACTACCACCCCACCAGCAAGTGAGCAGCGGGTGGGGGTCCTCCAGATCCCTATTTCCCGCTGGAGGTGATACAAGCACTCAAATAAAATGCTTCCAGTATGGCTCTATTTAATTTGGGCCTGTTGAAGAAAGCATTGGAGAAAATGTCCAAGAACCAGTCTGTCTGCTCCATTTCAGACTCTCTCATGAATGCTCTCTAGTCACAGGACCCACATTCAGAAGCAGCCGCACACCACATCTTCTAGGAATGGTGGCTATTTCTGCACTGTGATATGCTTCAAGACCATTAGGTCAAAAGCAAGAAAAGGCAAAGTGCCAAGCTCAGTAAGGGGAACATCACCCTACTAACTCCCCGCTTCCTAACGTGCAAGCATCACTGCCACCCAGCTGGTACAGAAAACAAAGAGTCAAGATGTCACCAGCACATCTCCTGGAAAGTCACTGGGACAACGCCGGGGAGAAACCTCACGCGCCTTGGAACCCTTCATAAGCAGAAGCGTCTCTGAAAAAGTTTGTTTCAGGGCTTCAACTTTTGCCTGGAGCTCCTCCTGCTATGGCCAGTGAGGACATGCACAGAGACATGCCAACCCAGTTTGTGAGCCACATCTCCTCCTGATGAAGCTAAATGGTGGGACTACCGGGGAAAAAAAATTATTTGTTTTGTCCCAGAACCACTTCATTTTCCATACAAACTGCACAACCCATTTTTTGTACCAAGCTTAGGGAAAAAAAAAGTCCTTCCTACCTTTCTCCTGGCTTGAAGGGAGGAGAAAATATACATATATAAAAAAGTTAAAGCTCAAACCCACAGATTTATCTGTTGATCATCTCATTTGGTTCCGAGAAAAAATAGAAGCAGGCAGCTTCTATTTTATTATCAACCTTTAATCAGCATTTAACTCTGACAAGCATTAAGATTAGAAATTTTAAACTAAGTGCAACTTTGCTAAATCCTTTGTGATTTTTTTTTCTCCCCGTTAAAGGTTTTCTAAAGGATTCTGTCTTTGCTATCTTAAAAGTCCGCACGTGTCTTTTGTTATCAATAATGTACAACTTTAGTAGCATGTTTTGTACTTCCCTGTTTCTCAGCATGCAAGCTACCCCTGATTTACAATGCTCACTGAATGCTGTTTGATTATTGAAAATGCTTTTTACATACATTTAAACAAATGACTGCTCCTGGAAAACTAACACTATTGTCCATAATTCTGTAAAAATACATTTCCCCTCCCTTCTCCCCAAATCAAACATTTCAATTCAAATTCTTACTTTGAGGAAAAACTGGCATATAATTAGGCATTATGCCTAACGGTGCTAAATAAAGGAGAATGTAAACAGCTTAATTCTGAAGGTTTAACCACCAAAACCCCTCGCTTGATCTATTCTGTTATTTGCGCCTTCGTTCAGAGCTCTTTGGAACTCACAGAGAAAAGAAAAAGAAAGAAAAAAAAAAAAGCAAACAAAACACGCAGTATAAAAATCTATTTTACCAGCTCTGTGCTCTATCCCCTTCCGCATGCCCGAGGCCAGGCTGGCACGCAGTGCTGGGACGCCCGGGGCCACGCGGCCGCTCCTCAAGGAGTAGAGAGTCCTGCTCTGTAACTGCACTGAGCGGCTTAACTGCTAACTTGGAAGATGGGATTTCACCTGAAATTAAGCTATCAAGCAATTGAGCTCAAACTCAATCAAGCAAACCCTTAACCTTCCCTGTTTCAGTGGCAATGCTCTAATTAGGACTCTATCACTACTTCCATTACTATCTCCTATTCTCGTGGTTTATTATCTCGGCGGTTTCAATTCTCACCCAGTTGAAATTTGACATCCAGTTCCTTGGACCACATATCCTTCATTATGGCTTTATTTTATGAAATACGTTGCAAGATTACTGACCAACCCTGCAGCAAATAGGTTTTTGTTGAAAAGGGCACCCCTTGCTGCAGTGGAAGCTGGACAGAGCCTAACCTTCACAGGGAAGCAAGTCCTAACATTAAAGGACACCTTGAACAACTTGATTTTCATCATGTTGTGAATTTTGTGGTGCAGTTTGAAAACAGGCGCTTGAACCTGCATCCCCCTTGCACACACCGTGGTGTTCTCCCAGTCCTCAGGGTCTTCCCACTGAGCCTGGATCAGCTTCTAGGAGACAAGAGTTTGGCTTGAACCCTTCTTACCAGCTCTGCTCAGGGCTCCAGGGTGAGACCCAATAACCTACGACACTCAGGAAGTCAGAATGAAAAATCTCATGGTCTTCTGAAGCGATCTGTTCTACAAATCGCCTGAACTGCTCACTGCTGAAGGATGCACGGCCAGAGGGTATGTCTGGCATGCGTGGTGTCCTGATGGCAGCAGTACAAAAATATCTGCTTTTGGAGACTTGGCCTACAAACGTCAGGCGAGTCTAAAGGTAGCAGCTTGCATTTATCACAACCAAATTCCCTAATTTTCCTGGGTCACGTACCATCATGGCCACACACAAACCGCGGCTCCCCAGGAATCCCAGTAATTCTGAGGCCCTCTGGGGATTCAGAATATTTCCCCTCTTCACAAAAAACTCAAATGGGGAACACCTCTGCAGGGCAAGGAACCACCATCATCTTAAACTGTAGCATCTGCTTCTTTGTCAATAGCTGAAATCCATCTAATACCTCTTGGGCTTCACCATAAAAAAAAGTAATATTCAAATCTTGAAGAGAGGCATATATCACATAGCTGACACAGACCACTGGCATGGCCAAGGATTGCAATATTCACTTGAACTTCATGAATTTCATCCTCGCTAAATAGATATTTTTGGCAACAAAGAACTAAAAAAAAAAAAACCCCACATCATCCTCAGATCTATTTTAATTTAAAACGGAACAGGGACATTTTTTTTTTCCCCTCCTTGAAGTACATTTTAATAAAATTAAAATAAAAATAGCTCTAATTCACTCCGATGCATTTAGTCATTCTGTAAAATTCTAAGTTTAAAATGAAATCACCATTTTATATTCAAACAAGGTCAAGAGAACAGCACTAACGAGCACTGACATCACAGCGAACAGCAGCCACTGCTCAACGCTTACATCAGTGTTGCTTGTTGCTATGGTGCTTAACCGACTATTAATTTCTGAAAGAAGGTGATTATAAAGCAGCCATATGAACCTCAATCAGATGACACCCTTCAGTACCAAACACTGATCTGCGTTACTCTTCTTTTCTGCAAGTTAATTTTGTGAATCACCACTTTTGTGATGTTAATATTCCTTTCCAACTTGAAACTTTGGACCAGAAGAGAGGCAAGGAGTTAATTTAGAAGCAAGGGACTTTCACTTTGCTTTAAATAAAAAATCATTTTGCAGAGAGTGAGATTTCTTTCCTTTCTGCTACGCTCCACAAGACTAAAAAGCACGTGGTTTAGTTTTTTGCAGTGATAATAAGCAATCGAATTAACAGCTAAATTCTGCTCTGCTCGACGCGCTGCTGCAAATCCAGGAGTGTCTTGGCCTGCGGCAAAGCAGCACTGACCGAAGCTGTCTTGACCATTCCCCAGGGATTTGCCCCAGTAAGGGGACCTTTTGCTGCGGAGCTGTGCCGCAAGCAGCTCCCCGCCCAGCGCCCACAGATGCCAAGCCACGGACTTGGCCACATGGCCACCAAGACCAGCCAGAGAAGGCTCTTCCCATTTTCACGCAGGCTCTGTGTTTGGCTCCACCAAACAGCCTTCTCAGAATACAGCTGAAAGCCAGAAAATGCATCTGTGTGGCCTTCCTCCTGAAATGCAGCCCAACAGACACCCAAGCCATCGGTTAGCCAGGGAAAGCACAGGTTTAAGGCCCGGCACTGGCTCCAAAAGCTCAGCTCTAAGCCCAACGCTGCAATCTTTACCCGTGTTGCCAGAAGAGCCTCTACTTGTGCAACTAGGGCGTGCTCCTGGGGTCTGCAGGATCAGCTCCTTCCTTCAGACACGCTTCAGAAACTGCGTGCAAAACAGTATTTGTATTTACCTTCTTCAGTTGCTCCTGTGAAGCAATCTTCAGTTACAGCCACCCAAAAAGGTCACTCTTCTTACCCTGCAGAGAAAGAAGGTAACACACGTGACTGCTGGGTCAGTGTCAGCAACAACACCCGAAGCATTTTCATTGGCACCACCATTTGCAAGTACAAACAAATAAAGCAACAAATGAATCTAATCGTGTTTAATGGTGAATGACTTTCAGAGGGAGTTAATAAAAACAATCAAGTCACAGGACTGCTGCTTATCAGTACCAGCCGGTGTGAGGCTCTTCAGTTCAGCACGAACAACTTGGGTTTGGGGAGGGGAAAAAAAAAGAAGGGGGAAAAAAAAAACCCAACATAAACCCAACCCCATGCAGATGAGACAGCTTTGTTCTCTAGCATAAACTTTCTTAATCTTGATGTCTATCAATCTATTTTCAGTTTGAATAATAGATGAGTTCAGTCCTTTGTTTCAGAAATCTGACTATTGTCTGAATGGGTTCTCCTTACTTAAGGCATTTTAAGACCATTTGTAACCACTGCTATTTTAGCTTCTGGATCCTTTTCTTTTTTCTCATCCTTTTCCATAGAGACACAGTCCTAGATGAGATTTTAAAACTAGCAGCATCTTGCTAATTCAAAAAGTTGTTTCCTGTCTTGGGATATCTTGTCGTTAAGCATTACCAAGAGCACACCAAGTACGGCAAGGTGGTAAGAGCAGCGGGTATTAAAAAGAGAAATAATTCAAGTGTATCTTTATAAAAAGTAGGAGGGAGAAAACAGCACGTGTAGGGTTTTTTTTTACCCTGTATATTACTGCATCTTGTGTACTCTCTCTTATGCAAAAGAGTATGTAATCTTTTAAGAAACATGACAATCTGCCACTTTCTGTTCATGTAATTGGGATCAACATATGGTACAAGAGAAAAGAAAAACATTTGTTTATTAATTTAGATCAAGTTACTAACTCAAACCACTAACAGCATTCAGAATTAATTCCACATCAATTGACCAAATACCTTAATAGAGTAAAATTATAATTTCACTGAAACGTCAATCTTCTGCTGCAGGGGTGCAGAATAATATGCAATAAAAGACAGAAAGAAATTTGCAATAATTTGGTGACACGGGTGACATCATACGAAACGGAAAGTCAGTGACATGTGGATGTGTAAGAAAGAGCTACGTGAAACTCCACTTCATAAAATTCACACAGTGATGTGGAGTTTTGGGGGTGTTTGTGAAACCCATCAGATGGTAAATTGTGCTATTTACATCAGTACTGAAGCAGTAAAATACCAACCTCTGGGGGGGGGGGGTTGGGGGGGGAAGTGGGGAAAAAAAAAAAAAATTCAGAATCTTCATGAAGTTCTTTCAAAAGAAAATGTACTCATCTGCCATTTACTTTGGAAGGAAAAATATTTTCACAATGAGAATGAGGCACTACTTCTTTACCACTGAAACTCAATTCTTTTTAGGCAGGAAAAAAAAAAAGGTTACCTTGAGATGAAAATGAATATTGGTTTTATCTGTGGATTACTGGCATTTTATTTTTATTTTATTTATTTATTTATTTAT